>PVKE010015634.1:0-33161 GCA_004027555.1 Craseonycteris thonglongyai
TGGATAAAGAAGATGTGGTACATTTACACAATGGAATACTACTCAGCGATAAGAAATGATGAAATACAGTCATTTCTGGCAACATGGATGGACCTAGAGACTATCTTATTAAGTGAAATAAGTCAGAATGAAAGAATCCGGAAACATATGACCTCACTTATAGGTGGAATATAAAACTGAAAGTTACAAAGACACAGAGTCCTATGGACACACCCAATAACTTGGTGATTGCCTGAGGGAAGGGGAGGAGGGGGGAGGGAGAGAGGGAGGGGAGGTGGGAGAGGGCACCAGCATTATGGACACACTCAATGGTTTGGTGTTTACCTGGAGTGGAGGGGGGGGAGGGGGGAGTGGGCACCAGATATATCGGGTTGGAGGGGGACCTGATTCTGGGAGCTGGGCACATAATGCGATGCATGGGTGATGTGATGTGGAGTTGTCCATTGGGAAGCTGTCTGATTGTTACCAACCAATGTCACCCTATTAAATTTAACAATAAAAAAAAAAAAAAATTTTTACTTGTACATTTGGCTGGTTTCCAAAAACATAAACAACAAAATGTAGTTTTAGAAAAATTCCAGTTGTATTTACATGAAATTTAATACCTTTTGGAATTCTAAAGTCAAGTACTGTTCCTGGTTATCACACGTCCTTTTATGGGGAACATATTCTAGTGATTTATCATTCTGTTAACTACTTGGGCTTATTTATTGGATATCATGTTGTTAATACTCCTTTAATACCTCATAGTTGATAATTTTAAAAAGCTATGGAAGAATGGTACAATGTGTATTGAAATGCATTTATTCCCACAGACCTAGATATTAAAAAATCTCATCCTTTTTCTCTTTAAATAAGAATGTGATTTAACATACTAATCTCATGCATGTGAAGTTTCCATCAGACATCATAGGGTCACTTTTAAACAATTTGAATTTAGTTTGTATACAGTCTAAATGGTTTCAGATTATGAACGTCAAAAAAATAACAAATTCTTATGTAATCTTGATTACATATTTATCATGACATTATCAATTGGACAGCAAAGTTTTTGAAACCAAAGTATTATATTTAGTAAATAATTATTCCTGACCCACAAATTCTGAAGTCATCTACTAGTGCATGTGAGAGAGTTTTCAAAACTAAATAATAAGATCTGTATTAGAGTAAGTCCATTTGTGGTCACGTTTCTGTGAACAGAACTCCAATTGATTTCAAGAGCAGAACATTTACCGGTAGTTGTAACTGTCACAGTGAGAAGTTATCTGTAAATGTAGCGCTTAAGAAGTGGCTAGCATCCTGAATTTCAAAAAATAAATTCTATCTTTGAATGGACCTATGCAAAATCTATTAATTTAAGCTATCAATTGACTTTTTAAAAAGAGGATTTGATATTTGTCATTACTGTTTCTTCAAGAGGATTTGATATTTAAAAATACAGAGATAAATAGAATATTTGAATGAAATAAGTACAGTAAATTTATTTGCCTATGTATGTGTTATAATCTTCCATTAATTTCATTGTCTACATTTTATATATATATATATATACATATATATATATATATAATTATTTTTTTTTTATTTTGTTGTTGTTGTTAATAACCAAGACCTTTATGTCCTATTTAAGCTTGAAAAGTCAGTTCTTATTACATAGGTAACAGATGTTATATCTCCTTTGGGTCTTTTCAAAAATCCAAATTTTATTTGAAAATATATGATTTTAGGTTCAAGTTTGTGGTAATTTACCTAGGTGGCTTACTTTGAAGAGAAATGCCAAAATACAGAATTTCTGATTTTTTGTTAATTGTTTTGCTTTGGTTTGTTTTTTGTTTTAATTTCTCTTTGAATTGGTAAGGTCAAGTATTTTCAAACAGTTGGATTCCCTCTGAGGTCAACTAGTAAATTATATAAAAAATTTTCACTTGAACTTTTACAGTAAACATATCACCTTTTTTAAGCACTATGTTTATGATGTCAACTACATTAAACTGGATGAAGTCATATATATCCAGTATGGTATTGTGGGTTACATAAACCCACAGTCTGTGAAATTTCTAACAAGAAAGTGGGAAATATGATCAGTTAAGTGCTGTCCAAAATACCACTCTATTAAACTATGGACAGGATTGTAGTCTTAAACTTCTCTTCCCTTCACCTATGATAAAAGTTGTGGGCCTAGTCAGTAGCTTTGAGAAAGCTGTAAATATAAGGACAGCTGACCTTTATATTTTTTTCTCCTATATGTTGAATAATAAAATTCCCTATCCAATTTTGTTATTATGGCTCCAAAAGCATTAGTAGATACTTAATAACCTCCCTCCCCTATCCCTGCCATAACAACTATAAAAATAGTGTGATAGAAATCCAAGATGTAAACACTGAACCTTGGAGTTTCTCAGTCAGATTAGTGGGAAATGGAGATGTAACTGTCAAAATATTAAGGTTCCATTATATTAAATAAAAATATCACATTCTGTCTCTATAAAGTATATATAGTCCTATGACTTACATTAGCAGAAGCAGCATAATTATTATAAAGCAAACTGAATATATAAATACATTTAACTAAATTCAACCTACTTAAAATTTTAATTTAAAAATCAGAGAATTCACTGCTCTTGATTTTGGCCAGTAAAATTGATTTATACAGAGTAAATATATAAATAGCATGTACATTGCTAAATAGTTTTGTTTATTACTATATAATGCAAGTGACACAAATAACTTCCAATTGTCACAAGATTTAGAGACTTATTTGGATCAATCTCCTCTCAATGTGTAAAGTCTTACATATAACAGAGTGGTATTTTGGACAGCACTTAATTTACATTTCTCTTCAGTAATAATAAAAGTAACAAGTACATATCCAAAACTACAGAGATATGCAAGACCAAGTTCATATATATACCTTTCTCAGATATGTAGCTCTTCGCTTAGATAAATGTTTAGCACTTCTCATAAATCCAGGCTGTGGACAGCTAAGTGGCAGTATAATGTGGAAGAGCAGGAAGCTTGGCACTTCCTATTTCTGAACACAATGGCTCTCCCTTCACAAATTAATTTTAATATATATGAATAGTTTGTCATGAATTGTAAAGTATTGCATGAATAAACACAATTAGATTTATATACAAATCTTGGAGTTTTTTGGAATAATAATAAGTGTACTTTGAGATAAGGAAAAAGAAAGGAATAAGAAATTAAACTCCAAAATCTCGTTATTATTTGACTGGGAAGTGAGCTGTACTTTCTTTGTTTCTTCTGCTTTGACCATGAATATGTATGAATCAGTATTCATTTTTTAAAACTTATTATCATGGATATTAAATATAAAAAATTTCCCAGAAAAACTACAAAGATGAATTTTGGGGGATGCTTCCAAAACTGGTTAAAGTTTAAACTATGTTTCCTAAATAATGAAGATCATGCTTGTTTTCTGGGTCTTTTTATTTTTATCTAAATATTCTCCACTGGCCTTGGAGAAAAAGCTTAAGAAGATTTATGCAAACTCATGACTCTTTCACCCTTAAGCTACCTATCATTTTCTTAGGTGGACATGATTAAATATAAAGACACTAGGTTGAGTCCCTTATTCTATCCCTGATCTAATGGCCCTGCATTTTTGGTCAGAAAATACTCTTTGACTGTGAGAGATCATAGAAAGGCACTATACTCTGCAGCACTAGACAGTCTTAAGCCTCCGCAGCACCTTTGTGTATGTGTTTGTGTGTGTTGAAGACAAAGAAATGTGAGGGAAAGTTGTATGTGCTTGCAGCCTTTGTGATTTGTGTTATGAGGTCCAGCTATGAAGCCCTTAGAGAACTTCAAGTGCACTAGAGCTTGCTTTTACTTATTGAATAAGTCACACTTTTGTATTTTCATAAATGTCTTTATGTGATAAGAATTAAGATCTTCACATACATATAAATGCCTGACTTTGTAAATAAATCCAATAAAATTTTAAGTAGAAAACAAAATCTAGTATATGATAACTTGTTAAAAGAAAATAAATATGCTCTACATTATCTTCAGTTGGAAGGAAGGAGAGATAAATTAGTCACACATACAGATCAATAGAATGTCCATGAACAGTGTTGTTAAATCTTCTATAAATGACTAACTGGGATCTGAAACACATTCATTGCCTGTTGTAGATATTTCCTCCTAAGTGTAATAAATACCTGATCATCTGAGATTCTGCTTTATGCATACAGACTACTTGAGGCAATGATGCTGTGAAGGTTCCCAATATGTCACAATCAAAGTGGAAGCAGTGGAAGAAAATGGGGTTCTGAATTAGGCAGTGAACTCTTGGATTGTGATTTATAAGGATATTATGTAGATGAGCAATAACACACAAGAGAAATAAGGAAAGAGAAACTCTTAAGATAATGTAAAATGCTAAATCTTTTTACAGCTATGTGAAATGTTTTATGTCTTGAATGTCAACTAGATCGTCTCCCACCTCTAATGCCTGTGTTTTTCCTTTTTTTTTTTTGTTATCTCCTTTTCTGAATGTAAAGTCTGGTTTTACCTTGTGAGAATAAGCCTAAAATTCGATGATATATATTATTTTTTTAGTTTTAGTTTTAGTATATGTTAGCAAAAGTAAAAGTGAAAGTGAGAGGCAACAAATGTTTGAGATCAAAGAGTAGCTATTCTGATGCAGGTAGAAACACAAATATTGTTTCAGTTAGGTCAATTGTTTTGTTTCTTTTATTCAATAAACATGTTTAAAACCATAACATGCAAGGCAATTTGTTTTATATGCTTTAAAATTACAAAGATGAATTATTCAAGAATTATGCCTTTAAGACATTCCCAATTCAGTAGGGAAGACAGAATAAAATTTATATAAAAATTTGGACTCTAATATATAAGCTTCTTGATTTAGACATATATGATGATTATTATTGATTTTTTAAATTAAATTTATTTGAATGACACTGGTTAGTAAAATTATATAGGTTGCAAGTGTATATTTCTATAACACATCATCTATATTTTTATACCTAATTTTAGAAAAAATATAGTGTGTTTCAAAAATGGCTGATGAAAACCATTCAGGAGGTCTAAACTAAAAATGACTGTATCTATACAATAAATTTGTATAAAATCAGGCAGTGCCAATATTTCAAAGACACATGTCCTTTCAGTAGAGTTCTGAGAAGAATGTTAGAGACAGTAAAACACGTTTCTCTTATTTATTTATTTATTTTTTAAATATATTTTTATTTATTTATTTTTGACAGAGAGAGAGAGAGAGAGAGAGAGAGAGAGAGAGAGAGAGAGAGAGAGAGAGAGAGAACTGACCCGGGGGAGCTCCCAGTTCAGCACATGGTTCCGCACAGGCTGGGGCCGGGATTCGATCCTCAGTCCCCAGCGCTGCAAAGTGAGCGCTTAACCCACTGAGCCATACCGGCTTCCCCTCTCTTATTTTGAAGAAAGGAAAATTGATAATCATAGTAGATTGACTTACTTATTCATAAGTTAATAGCTAAGTGAGGTCTAAAAATTCAAAATCACCGACTCAAGTCCAGGATTCTTTACAATCATTACTTACCCAAAACTGTACTTTCTACTTGAAGATAAAGGACAAATATTTGAAAAGTAAAGAAAGTTAAAGAAGAATGCAAAACTATTTTATAGATATTCATAATATTATTATAGGGTACTGTTTTATTTTAAAATAGTAGTTTCTGCAAGCTGAAATGGTTTGTTAACATACAGAGAAATATATTTATTTTATATTTATCTTCATGATGAAAAAGAAAAAGGTATGAGAGGAATTTTTATGAAAAGTGAGAATCAAAGGTAAGGAAAATGATTCTAAAATATGTTCTAAAAAGAGTCAATTTGGTTCTTTGGGTTAGAGGAGAAATATAGTAAGATTCATTTTGTAAATAACAAAAATATATTAATAGTTTTCTCTATTTCATATAATATATGAAATATATATATTCCAGTAATATAATATCTTCTATGTGTTGGTGCATTCTCACATTAACTTCATTATATTTATTTTATTGGTATATTTTTATCAAATGACTTAAATATATTTTAATTATTGAATTCTAACTGAAAAACCTACAACACAAATAATGGGTCACTTTAAAAGAAAACAAACTAGTGAAATTAAAATACTAAAGTTAATAGAATAAAAATAATACTTTTATTATTCAATAATCTTCATTACATATATATGTTGTTAGAAAGTACAAATCATTTTAATCAACCTTTGATAGTTTTAGATAGTATTCTTTATATCTATATTAAATTTTGTGCCTCATCTTGAAAAGAAAGTTGCAAAATATTAATTTTTTTAAATGTATGAAATAATTTCCCAGAATAGTGTTTTGTAAAATACAGACAAATGTGTCTTTTCTATAAACTGCCACTACCTAGTTTGATAATATTTACAAAGATATCTTCTAAAAACTTTTAAGCATTTCTTTAAAATGCTTTCAATATTTTCAGAAAGTATTAAAGAGGAACCCATAGGATGTTCAGACGAGAAATGTTTAATTATTACTCAGAGAGAAAAAATAAATGAGTTTCTTATTGACACTAGTTATATTTTGGCCCAACCCAAAATATATATTTTGACCACTTAACCAAATATAATTTGATTATTTAATGAGAATTTACTATGTATCACATTTAAGTTTTATAGAATCCCACAAGTTTGGTAATATTACTTACTATCCCCTTGAAAGCTGAGAAAATTGAGGTTCAGAAGGTAAAGTAAAAAGATAGATTCTGTGATATGAGATATTTTGACTTGAGCCCTGACCTTTGGGGCCTCACTAATAGCTGGTTTGGACCCAGAGCTTGAAGCTCTGCTTCTGTGATCATGGAGCATTAGATTTGGTCCTGTCACTCAGGGGCCTCACTCAGGCTCTGCCTTGGCCTCCTCTACCAAGAGATCTAGAAAAGCTCCTTGCACTCATCAAGATCCTGGCTTCTGCTTGCTCATTTCTGCTCTGAGAACCCCATTTTGATGGCCTTGACAGTAACACAGTGGGGAGTATGAGCAGGTGGAAGTCGGAATGAGAAGAGTGAGATACTGCTAAAGCTCAGATTCAAACAAAACTAAAAAGATTACTAATTTAGTCTCCATTTCTTTTCTGCATTTCTATACTCCTCAACAGTTTTTAAAGTTTTAATTTTTAAAAGTTTTTAATTGTTTTTTGACAGAGAAAGAGAAAAAGGGAAAGAGACGGGCAGACACAGACAGGAAGAGGAGGGCCCAGAGTGGTCTCCATAGTTGTACATCATTAGTTTTCAATATAGTTTCATTCCATAGGTGGGTATTGGGCTGTGCAAGGCAGGAACTGGGTTGGGGCCTCCTTCATGGGAGACACACCTCTGTGAGCCGGGGGCCTCCACCAGTTCAGCATGTGGGCCTGGATGGGTCGGGGCCAGGACTTGATCCTTGGTCCTTGGGGCTGCAAAGTGAGTGCTCAACCCATTGAGCCTTGCCAACATCCCATCTTTTTCCAAATTTTTTTTCTTAAATGGCCTAGTGCAGAGTTTTCAGCCACTAATATCTACTTTAGTCTTCATAACACTACTTATATATGAGTATATCAACCTCTATAGAAATAATGTCATTAAAATATATGGGGGCTGCCTAGAAAGAAATCCAGCCATTGTCAATATAAGTGAGAATGGTTACATGGCTGGGCACTATCCAGATAACCCTTGCATGCCTTTAGGGACACACTATGACTGAGTGATTTAAATTGAAGTTAGGAGTTTGAATGAATCCCATTTCTGTATTTACTGTTTTTATCAACTTCCAGATGCTGCATAAAATTGTTGTGCCTCTTTTCTTTCATATGAGTACCTAACTCATATGACTGTTGTGATAATTATATGAGATAAAGTTCATAGTGTCTAATACCAAAGCTGGTACATAGGAAGTATTAAAAACTATAAGGTATTATGATTTAAGGTTCAGGTTAGGCACAAAAAAATTAGAGATTAATAAGACATGGATCTTGTTCTTTGTTTTAGAAACTTTCATAGACTAGTAAGAGGACCCAGATATAAGAATAAATTAGTTGCATAACATATAAAAGCTATAAGATAAAATCATATGAAGAACAGAAGAAAATGCTCAGAAGGCATTATTGTTAGAGTACAACTGCCATAAGTATGTCATTGATGTCTCCTCCTGAATTTGTCAGTGTTTGCAGTAGCAAATACTTCCCACATCTCCATAGACTTCAATACTAAAGGTCATTTTTCTCTTGTGATTTTTGCAGGGTGGCTACAGATCTTTATCATGAATGTGAAGTTGAAGGTCCTACCTTAATATGCTGATCTGATATTGAGGGTAAATGGCTATAGTAGAATGATGCAATGGTTGTAAATCTTCCACTAGGAACTAGCACATATCACTTCCACTCACATTTTTTTTTTTTTTAATTCTTTTTTTAAAAATATTTTATTTGTTTTATTATTTATTTTTGACAGAGAGAGAGAGAGAGAGAGAGAGAGAGAGAGAGAGAGAGAGATACAGAGACAGAGAGAGAACTGAGCTGGGGGAGCTCCCAGTTCAGCACATGGGTCCGCACGGGCCGGGGCCGGGATTCGATCCCTGGTCCCCGGCGCTGCAAAGTGAGCGCCCAACCCACTGAGCCATCCCGGCTTCCCCTCACTCACATTTTATTGCTCAAAACAAGTCAGCTAACTTACACTGGTAGATCAGAAAGACTAATCCTTCTACACAAAGGGAACCAGTGGGAAGTTGCCAGTCATAATGGTACAGAGGAAGGAGCAGTATATATTTTGAAGAAGAAATACATATACTTACCATTGACTGAAATCAAGAATAAAAAGCAAAGTTGAAACTATGTATTAGAAGTGCTTTATTTTCATTAAAATATTTAATCTTTATTTTAGTAAAGATTATTATTAAAAAATAGATGTTTACCCACCTGATTAGTAAGAGTACATTGATAAGAAATATTTATATATAGAATAGCCAGTTTTCATGTGATGATAGTTGAATATGTTTAAAAAGATTTATTTTACTGTTTTTGACTGAGACAGATAGAGACAGAGAGAAGAGGGAGGGCCCACAGCAGTCTCCATAGTTGTACGTCATCAGTTTTTGACATGGCTTTGTTCCACACAGGTGGATGGGGGCTGCGCAGAGTAGAAATTGAGCTAAGGGTCTCCCACATGGGAGACACGCCTCCTCAAGCTGGGGGCTGAACCGGGGGCCAGGGGGTGAGAACTGAAATGAGGGCCTCTTGCATGGGAGAAACACCCCAGTTCAGCACATGGATCTACACTGGCTGGGGCCAGGATTTGATCCTCAGATGCTGGGCCTGCAAAATGAGCACTTAACCTACTGAGCTACCCAGGCTTCCCTATAGTTGAATATTTTTGTGAAAAATATAACTTGGTGTTTCTACCAAAATCCATTTCTAAAGAAAATTTATTTTAATTCTGAAAATAAATATTTAGAAGTTTAAATTGGTCAAATTAGATACTTTAGAAAGATCACATATCAATGTAAATTTTGAAGATACTTTTAGTTTTGCTCTGAAGGTTTAACGAGAATAAATTTTAAGAATAATTTTAGTTTGCAAATTAGCATCTGAATAAATTTGTTAATTTTGTTCCTTCAGTACATTCATATTTTAAAAATATGTTAACATTTTACATTTGTTAAATCACTCTGAAAGGAGAGTATGAATTTATCTTCTTAAATGAAGAGAATTTTCTTCTTTTTCTGTTGCTTTTAAATTTACATTTGATATCATTTTATCTAATTTGTGAAGCTTTTATTCTATTTAATAAGGGTGATTAATGTTTCTCATAGATAAAAATAAGAATATTTGACTCACATAAGGACAGAATAGTCAATCATCCTTCTTTGAAATTTATAAGAGGTAAAAGTTTTGAATATTAAAAATACATGCTCGTTCTTCAGTTAGCATACCCTGTCTTCTTTTCTTATATTTAGGCACTTCTTTTCTCTCCTCTAACTTTAATAAATAGTATAAAACAGAGTGGGGGAAAAAGAAAAAAACTCTGAAGTCTTATTCATAGAAACTTTCAATACTCCATTTCTGTGAGTAAATTCAAGAAATTGTCACATTAAAATTTTTTTTTGTTAAAGACCTTGTTTATGTGTTCTTGCTAATTATAACTTTTTTGTGGTGTGATAAAATAAATTGAAATATGTTAATGTGGGAGCAAGGGAAATACATATTAGGAATGCTTAACAAAAGGAAATGGAACAGATGAGTCACGAGCATCTGTCATTCATTCCTCAAAAGAGCAGATATCAGAATTAGGGAAGAATATGTTGAATGAAAAAAAAATGAGGTTTCTGCAAAGAAAACTGCATGACCAATAGTGTAGTGACAAATGGGCATACAAGTGGTGCAAGTGGTCTAAAAGAGGCTGAGGGTTTGATCAAGCAGGAATTTTGTCAGAAGGCAGAGGAATTGGGGTTTTATCTTGACGCTGGAGGCAAACTATTGAAGAGTTGTGAGTATGGGGTTACTTTTGGAAAATATTCTGGCAACAACATTGGAAGGGCTGCAACAAGGGATAGGGAAACTGGTTAGGAGATTCTTGTAATATTCTGAGCCCAAGATCTGAATAAGCAGACTTTAAAGCATTGATAGTGGAGAGGGGATAGGATAGAACAACAAAAATTAATAAAACCTCCATAGGTAGCTGAAATATTTAGGAGATGATACTTCCATGTTATAAAACATGGAGTGTATAAATATCCCATTTATAAGAGCTCATGAGTTAAACTGAGGCGTGAAGCAGATAGTCTTACTAGTTAAAGTAATTTCAAGTGACCTTCAAGAGAAAATGTTTTTTAAATGACCACTTAGGATATAAAAGCAATCTATGTAACAATAAAATTTTTAAATGTCTGTTGAGAACTGATTAAATCAACATATTCATTCATGAAAATTCTTAACATGTTTATTCTAGTGATTTACCAACTCTTGGTATTATGCACTTTATTAATGAAAAAATTAAATATCTGTTTCCCAAATATATTTAATTTAAATAAATTGTATACATATACCACAAAACCAATAGAATATTTATATTATAAACTACCATTAAACAAAGAGAGTTAATGAGGTAAGCTATATATGATACAAAATATCTAATAATACTTTTATTACTAGTACAAAGACATTTTGTTTCACTAAAATCAATATTAATATTTCTGTTGAAAGCTAATGATTAATGTTCTCATTATTTTTTTTTTTTCAGTTTGAGTTTACCAATTTAGGGACTTTTTACAAAATTCAGTTTATTTTCTTTATAGTATTTTTAATGAAAATAGTGTAAGACAAATACCCAATAAAAATCCACATATGAAAATGGAAAAGACATCATTGACTATATTTATTAAAACATTATAAAAAATTTCAATCTCATTTTCTAATTATATATATATTTTTTGAAACACAGAAAGTTTTCATTTCCCATGATCTTAGAGAGTTCTTCCAAATTAAGATGTTACATTTTTATATTTTTACCAAATAAGTTAAAGTGCACTGAAAATTTTAACTTTGAGTGTTTTTAGCATCTAAATCTTATTTCAGAGTCTTGAAACTGTAAAATATAAGTGGCACATAATTAACTTTGGCAACAAAATCACATAAAGTGGGAATAATTTCCAAGCATCTTTCTTTAAGGTATTGTCTCTATCGGACAACTTTTTTTGAACAGCAGTCATTTTTCTTCCTTAATAATAAAATGCCACCTTTATATTGAAATGACAAGTTGCTTCTCAATTATTTTTTAAATATATCTCTTTGGTAGCAAACTACTGACCTATTACAGATAAGGTCAACAAATTTGAAACTTTTACTTTATTTTTGTAAAATGAGAAAAATGAAAAATTAACTCCTCTGTAAATTCAATCCCATTACATTGCAAATTATTGTAGGATTTACTATTTAAAGGTATTGTTTTAAAAATATTTAACCATTTTAGGGATATATTATAGCATAAAACCTTCAATATAATATTCTGCTAGTGAAAATAATATGTCTGCCATTATCAACCCTTTATAATTACACAGCCTTCCCTTAGGAATTCTTTCACATCCTAAGTGACAAGTGATAATCAAATATATGGACTTCATTGGGAGCACCCATGTCACTCTATCCATTGTGGGTTAGTAAATAATATTTTTGCTTTTTGTCAAATAAATATAAGTAGGCATTGCATTTTTTCTTGTTAAGTCATATTTCCACATATGGAAATTTTAAATCAAGGATCAGAAAACATCAAGTCACTAATTAAAAGCTCCCATAATCCTACTCTGCTAGTAACATGGGTAGTATAGAAATATATCTGAATATATAGAAATATATCTATATATATATTTTTGACAAAAACAATTTTATTAACTCAATAAATGAAGATCAAGTCCCTTTGTAGCTCCAACCCCCTCAAAAGGATGGGGTTGGGTTAGGAAGAAACTGGGGCTGTGCAAAATAGACCACCAGAGGTGAGGGATGATGAGGGGTGTATTAGACCAGGATGGCAGCTGAGGGAGGAGGAGGGGATTGGGGATCTGATGAAGACCCAGGAAAAATAAGGGGGGGTGAGCCTAGGGAGCCAAAGGAGGTGGGAATTGTGGGGCTGGAACCCAGAAGTGGGGTCCGCTCTGAGGCAGGATGGTTCCGTGTTTGCTCTTCCTCATCATCATCTTGCTCTGGTTCCAACAAAACTATAATCACACATGGGTACATAAACTTTTGTGTGTGTGTGTTATATATCCCTTTGGCCATCTGGTATAGATTATATATCCCTTCTTACAAAAATGGTTTTAAATGAAAACAATAAAATACATTCAATTATAAAATAAATTAGTTATACTAAAATTTAGTCATCTAAATATTTAAAAGCAAATCAGCAAGGAAGAGTAATATATATTTCTTCATTAATGTATTACATAATACCTAGTAGTGGCTTCAATAACTAGTGAAATTTTATAATAATAAATGCAAATATATTTTAAGTTTTGCACAAGTGGTGATATTACATGAATATATCTGTAATTTTTATTGGTTACAAATTTACTGATAGTAATACTACTATATTCTGTTCTCTATATTCACAATGCAAGAGAATATTAATTTTCAGTTAAAAGTTATTGAGAATAAAGTTGTGGCTAATATTTTTTCATTCTAATTTATGGACTTTCTGATTTTTGTTAATACCTCTCTAACAGAAAGGTGGTCAGGTGAGGATATCAAAGAAATAACATTTTGGGTTCAGTGACAATTAGCCATGTCACAAAAATTAGGTCAAAGAAAATAAAGAGGGCAAATACAAAGAATGATAAAGAAACTTGCAGAATGAAGGGAAAGAAGGGTGAAAAAATACTATTATATTTTTACTTTCAAAATATTTACTCTTAACCCTTATACACTTTTTAGATCTTTCAATAAGTTTATTTATATCCTAGAAAAAATGCGCTTTATTTTTGCCCTCAAATTGCAGCTTTAACCTCATTGTCACCTATACATTTCTTTTTTTTTCAAGATTTATTTTATTTTTTGACAGAGACAGAGACAGAGACGGAGAGAAGGAGGAGGGCCCAGAGCAGTCTCCATAGTTAAACTTCCTCAGTTTTCACATGGTTTTTGTTCCACACAGGTGGGCGAGGGTTACACAGGGCAGAAACCTGGCCAGGGACCTTGAGCCAGGGGTTGAACTGGGGGGCAAGAACAGAACTGGGGGTCTCCTGCATGGGAAGTACACCACAGTTCAGCATATGGGTCCACAAGGGTCAGGGCCAGGATTCGATCCTTGGTCCCCAGGGCTGCAAAGTGAGTGCTTAACCCACTTAGCCATCCTGGCTTCCCTGTCATCTATACATTTCTTATCTTGAAATTGTTGTTTTCATATTTGGGAACAGATAATAGTCAGACAAAGCCAGGTCTGTACTGTAGAGAGAGTGGTTTAATATTTGGAAGCTATAGTCATGAAGTGTAGCCTATGCAGCATTGCTCTTGTGCACAGTGTGTTGTCGTGTGAAAGCAGCACCTTTTCAGTCCATTTTTCTCTTCTTTTCTCCTGCACAGACTCTTTTAACTTTTTGAGCAGACTTGAATAGTAATCTTCAGTCACTGTGTCATCTTGTCCTTGTAATCGATCAGTAGGGTAACGTGTGTATTCAAAAAAACAGTAGCCATGGTTTTTTCTACCCATGAACTTCTTAGGGGGTGGCATGCTCTTTTCATGTCACTGCATGGACTCTTGCTTTGACGGAGGCTAATAATGAACCCAAGCTTCATCTCCAGCAATAATCAACTTAAAACTTCATCTTGATTGTCTCTGCAGAGGTTCGAAAACCGTCGCGAACACTCAACACTGTTGTTTCTGAAGCAGCGTGAGCATTCTCAATACCCATCTTGCATTGACTTTAGACATCCTTAGATGCTGATGGAAAATATTCAAAGTGGTTGTAGGTGATATTCCAACCATTCTGCAAGCTGCTTTTTATTCAGTCTGTCATTTTTCCACTACAGGTTTTCAACTTTTTGACAATTTCTGAGGAAGTGGCTTTAATAGGGCAGGTTAAAGATGGAGGTCATCTTTAATTGACTCTCTGCCTTGCTTGAAAAGACTATCACACTTGTAAGTCATGGATTTCCCCAGGCAACAGTCCCCAGCAATTGCTAACGTCTCTTCCAAAATAGTTTGAGGTGTTGTCCCTTGTTTTGTAAGGAACTTAATGGTGCAAAGTTCAATTTTATTCATACTTGGGGTTTTCTTCATGTTTGACGTGCTTCTTTGGTAATATGTGAAAGAACACGGATGCTAATAAGTCACAATCAGACTTTGTACATAGTAGTCTTACCTCTCCAATACCTCCCCACCTTCCATGAATTTCTTGACTATCCCTTGTAGGAAATGTTTCATTTTTACCAAATAAGTAGACATTGTAATAAATTACCCTTTCTTACCTTAAGTAAATTTTCGTTGAATTATAGGTGGACATATAAAAAGACATTTTTAAAACATCAACTATGAGGCAGCCAGGATGGCTTAGCAGGTAAAATGCTTGCTTTGCAGCCTCGGGGACCTAGGACTGAATCTCTGCCCTGGCCTGTGCGGACCTACATGCTGAACTGGGATGCGCCTCCCATGTGGAAGGCCTCCAGTTCGGATCTTGCCCCCTGGTTTGGCCCCTGGCTCAAGGGTGCATGCCTCCCAAGTGGGAGGCCCCCAGCCCAGTTCCCACACTGCATGGCCCCTGCCCACTTGTGTGGAACAAAACCATGTGGTACAACTATGGAGACTACTCTGGGCCCTCTCCCTTCTCTCTGTCTCTCTCTGTCTCTGTCAAAAACAATAATATAAATCTTAAAAAAAAAAAATCAACTATTTTTCCTCTCTCTTGATTCTTTCTCTTTTTTTCTCCCAAAGCATCCACCTTTAACTCAAGTATTTAGAATTTCTATATGCGTTGTCTTCAGAAAAAGGATGCCAGATATTTACAAATGCCTAAGCACTAAGGAAATCAATGACAATCTAGGATGTAACCAAGATTTACAGGAGAAATTATGTTTTAAGAATGAGAGAACATTTTCTTCTGGATTAAATAAAAAAAAGATCCCACGGTCTTGGAACAGGTGGTGGAATGAAAGAAAAATATGAGTTTACAGGCTAATTTGATAAAGACTCTGCCAGTTCCTTTCTGGATAGATAGGAATGTCCCATAAGAGGGCTAAGGGAGAAATCTTGAATGTCTTCTGTCATCCTATGCACAGAAAACCAAAAGAGGACCAGAATCTATATTTCCATCACTACTTTTTCAGAATCTGTGAATTAATACATTGACTTTATTTCTGTGTAGCTTTGCTGAACATAGCAGGCTAGGATTTCTGAGACTCCTACCATTCTTTTTTCTAAGTCAGATTATTGTCATCTGTTTTAAACATATCTTTAAAGTAACAAGCACATGAAAATACTAAATTTAAGCAAAAATGAATAATGAATTTTTATTTGAAGTCTTCTATTGTGATTATAGTTTTGAAAAAAATAGTTATTGAAGTAGAGGAGGAGAAAGCAATTAAAATCTTATTTGGTGAAATAATCAGAATGAAAAAACATGAAAGAATAGATGATAAGCTATTTATCAAAGGTTTTTTTAAAAAATATATATTTTTATTTATTTGTTTTTGACAGAGGAGAGAGAGAGAGAGAGAGAGAGAGAACTGAACCGGGGGAGCTCCCAGTTCAGCACATGGTTCCACATGGGCCGGGGCCGGGATTCGATCCTCAGTCCCCAGCGCTGCAAAGTGAGCGCTTAACCCACTGAGCCATCCCAGCTTCCCCTACCAAAGGTCTTAAACCATGTTTTACCTCTATACTGTTTATATGTTTGGTTTTGTCTTTTTAATGAAATTTTCTTTGTTGAAAATATGTTGCACTATTGTTTGTATTTCTAAACCATTGCTGAGGTGAGATGATAACACATTTGCAGTTCTTGGCACCCCAATCCCCTGCTGTCAGGATTATAAATGATGCTACTTTTCAACAAAGCGGTGATCCAGTGTGGGGATTAGAGGCACAAATTTTAACTGACAAACTATAAATTTGAAGTTAACATGATGATTTTTTTGGTGACTATGTTCTGAGAATATTGTTGCTAGCAAGATTAGAGGTGCAGCTGCTTCTTTCATTTGTCACATAAGTGGAAATCACCAACTACCTCATCAGCTGGGTTTAAAGGCCTAATGCTATAGTTAAGTGTGAAGGATTTTGGCTTCCACTATATCAGAGCTTGCTTCCACTATAAAGAATAACCGAATAATTCTTAGTGGGGTGGAAATGGAAAGGACGACTGCTATGACTAATTAATAGAGAGGCTTTATATCATCCAAATTGGATCTGCTGTGACAACTCATTACTCATCGTACCACAGTGTATATGCTGAGTTTAAGCATAAAGTTAATGCATGATTGTAATCAGCATGCTCCCTTGCTCATAATTTACATCTGGCAGGTGGAGATATTTGTTTTTAATAAAAGTAAATATATATGTATTCTTAAATCATTTAATAGTGGGGTTAGGTGTTGGGGGGAGAACATCGAGATTTAATTTGATTGCTCTGTGTAGGCTCTATTCCAAAGAGGAAAGCTTTCTGATGCCATAGGCCTCATTGATCTCACTCTGGGAACTGGGTAAGCCAAGAAGACCAGTGAGAGAAAAAATGCTCTCTCTGTCAGTATGAGGAATGGTGTGTTATGGACCTTGCCTGAGGCTTGGCATAGGAAGTAGTAACTATATATCAGGATTGGGAGGCTGCTGAAGGTTTCAGCTTTATGTGGCTTTCTTTAAGTTGAAGAAATTGTATTTTTTTTTAAATACACTATTTATTGTTAATGCATACATTCATTTAGTGTTTATGAAATTATTCATTAGGAATGTTGTGATCTTTTTTGTAACTATTTGAATCCCACAACATAAGTGCTCAATTGAAAAGGCAGTAGTTATTAATTTTCATAGAATACTGATTGAGAATTAGGTGCTTAATGATTACTTTTGTACCATCTAATGACATAAATTATATCATATCTTTAGCTTTGCAACTAAAGTAAAAAGACCCATAGACCTTTGTGATTTTCTAATTATAATGCAGTTTAACAAATAGTAAATAATCAGTTATGAGTACATTTTAAGATTACTTATTCTATATTTCTAATTAAATCTTACTGATGCTTAAGATTGCCATCCAAACGTCACTTCAGTGAAATATTTTCCACATATTAACATTGAATCAGATTTTTCAATGATAGTTCTTAAACATTTATGCATCATTTACCATTTCCTTTATACAGCTTAGAATTCTGATAATTTTATAGTTACTCATGTAAGCAATCGACTACTTTACACCTCTGTACTATTCAATGAAGGGGTCATTCCTATGTCCTCATCCCCTCAACACATGCACCTTTTAGTTGGAATGCATGATACTTGATAAGGACTCAGCAAATATATGAATTTATGACAAAGCAGTAAGTGAATTTATTAACATTATTGATTTTGAGGGAGATTATAACAGTGGAGAAAAAGGTAAAACATGAGTATAGATATAACTATTGTAAATGTTACCTGATATATGATAAAAAAAATAAGCACAGGATGTTATATGAAAATAGTCACAAAGTTTAGAATTCTAGTTTGGTGACTTCTCAGAGAAGATTTGATAGCAGACATGTTTTGTGACTGTATTCTATCCTCTCCAGCTACCTTGTACATCCTTGTACATCCTATCAATTAGATTATCTCTGTCTTGTACATATGGTATTCAATTATTTTTACTATCTTAAAAATGATTCCAAGTGCCACTCTAGAAATATATTAACTTTGGATATAAAAATGAGATCTCTTCCACTATGATAGGTGGAAAAATAAAAGATCTTGGATAAAATGCAAATATTGTGGAAGAGAAGTGAGTTGAGGCATCACTAGTTTTACTTCTTTGATAGAAGTTAGTGAAATTTATCTTTGAAGGTGATCAAAGGGAGGTTCAGGACAATACTAAAAAGCTGTAGCATTTTCTGAGCAGTGTGACAAAAGATTATTAGTTTATATGGAAAGATTTTCAAGATGAATTGAAGAAAAGCTAAATATGAGTATAATGGCTTTTTACTAATACTAATCCAAAGGCCTATATATTACTTTGAAAGTATTAATACTATTCATTTCTTTTCCTTTTCATTGGATAAACCTTTAAAAATCATTGAAATAGTTGAAGAAATTTTTGTTGTTGTCAACTTTACTAAGAATTATGTAGAGTTGTTTAATTTTATATTTGAAGTTTATATGGAAATTATATATTTAATTTTGATATAGTCAATCTATTCTAGGCATTATTTAAGAAGCTTGTCTTTTGTCAAAGTCAAAAAAACTATGTATTATTTAATGCATCATACTATCCACGTATATCATTATAATTTTTAGTGTGATGCATGAAAAGACTGAGCTCTATAAATAAAATTTTTAACATTGAATCATTCCTTTATTCCTAGATTGAAATCTAATTGGCCATTGTCTATTTTCATAACTTTTTTTGATTTGGTTAAAAATGAACTTTTGTGGGGGTTTTGCATTTACATTTGTAATATGTGTATAAATATAAATTTTTCTTAGTTGGGATCACTTGTTAATTTGGTTGATTTAAGTGTAGTTTAAGTTTGTGCCTAACCCAATGATTTATATCTTTACTTTATAAATTAAATTTATAATAATCCTGTGTTTTTTATACCTCATAAAATACTTCAACATCTTATACATCGCTAGAATTTATCTATAAGATAAATTTATCTAGGATTTATCTATACATATTTGTTATGTATATCATTGATAAAGTTTTTTAAATTTCTTCAGGACAATTAGTTTGTACTTCTACCTCTTGCTGAAAAAAAAAATTGCAATTTTTGGTATTTTCTAAAAGGAAAAAAATAAACATTGTATAACTATTGTTAAAAATACTTATATAAGTTATAATTAATTTGTATTAAATATTCTCCTTGAAATTGTGGCTTATTGCCTTTATTATTTACAATGTCATATATGTATATTTTCTCTATATGTTCATCTCCCAAAACAGGATTCTGAGGGTTCTTCTCTATATTTTCAAAGAAAATATATAACTCTAATATCTGATAATTCAGGTATTTTTCTAAACTGTTTTTTTTTTCTGTTAAACATTATTTATTTTCTTTAGTTTGTTTCTTTTCAAAATTCTTAAGATAAAAGCTTAATGAGGGGAAGCCGGGATGGCTCAGTGGGTTGGGTGCTCTTTTTGCAGCCCCGGGGAACAGGGATCGAATCCCGGCCCCGGCCCATGTGGACCCATATGCTGAACTGAGGAGTGCCCCCAGTTCAGTTCTCACTGGGGTGAGACTGCAGCCCAGTTCCTGCCATGTGTAGCCCCGCGTCCACCTGTGGAATGAAACTATGTAGAAAAACCAATGATGTCCAACTACGAAGATTGTTCTGGGCCCTCCCCCTTCTCTCTGTCTCTGTCTCTGTATCTCTCTCTTTCTGTCAAAAAAATAAATAAAAAGCTTAATGATTTATATTCAGCACAATTTAAAGCCATGAGAGCTTTTCAGAATACTGCTTAATGTGCATTCCTTAGATTTTTTTATGAGCCTGAAAATAACTGGTAATTCAGGCTTCCATTTTTTCCATAATATAAAGGTTGTTTTGTTATCAAGTTTTATCATATTGATTTTATATGAACCCAATTAGATTTGTACTTTTAAAAAGTTAAGATATGTGTGTGTTTGTGTTGGGGGCGGGGACAGCTATATATAATCAATTTGGATATTTTATGTGTTTCAGAGAAGTATGTATCTTTTTATAGGGTGAATATGTGTTTGCATTAATATATTTCTCTTTTTTATTTTTTGTCTAGAGAATTGGAAGTTCTATTTTATTATTTTTATTCTACTAGTGGTGATAGTGAATTTTTAATTATTTTATTTATTTTAAAGATTTATTGTTTGAGAGAAGATGAGAGAAAGAAACAGAGAGAGAGAGAGAGAGACAGAAAGAGAGAGAGAGAGAGAGAGAGAGAGACAGAGAGAGAGAGAGAGAGAGAGGAGAGAGGCACAGAGAAGGGGGCAGGGTCTATAGAGACATCACCATAGTTGTACATCATTAGTTGTGACATGGTTTTATTCCATATAGGTGGCTGTGGGGCCACATGGGGTGGAAACAAACTGGGGGCTTCCCACATGGGAGGCCAGAATGTTCACCACCATCCTGTTTGTTACCAGGTATGCCACAGTTTAGCAGATGAGTTTGTGTGGGCTGGGGCAGGGATTAAATCCCTGGACCTCGAGGTTGCAAGGCAAGCAATCGACCTGTTGAGCAATCCCAGCATCTCAAGAATTTTCTATTTCTTTATCAAAATATAAAGATTCAACTATAAATGTGCTTGCTTTCATCTACTTCTATAAAAAACAAAACTGAAGTATTTAGTATACTTTAACTTCTCTGCTACCATACTAAAAGTTATTTTGTGTATTATTGTTAATATTGTGCCACATTTATCTTGTTTTCTTTGAGAATTATATTGCATATTATAAATCACATTATCAAGCAGTACAGAAGTATAAAAATTGTCAGATGTTATAGTATTATAGTTTAAAATACTGTTTAAGCTTTTGTGTGCTAAGAATACAACTTAGTTAACCATCATAATAGCTCTATAAGCTAAATACTATTATTAACTCCTTTCTTTAAATATAAAAATAAATAAACATAAATATAGTATATTGCCAAGGTAACTTAATTTTTATGAGGCAGAATTGGAATTTGAATGGATGAATATTTCTTTACCATGTGTGCCGTTAAAGATCTTGCAACAACATATCATAGTATAATATTTTAGTGCCTATTTTGAAGGCTTTATTGGTCACCGATTTCTCCCTTATATAAAATCTCTATATCAAGAATTACATGATTGGTCATAACTTTTAAAAGGGAATAAACTAAAATGTTCATATTGAGGTAGGAATGCAGATAAGGGGAGATTCTTAAGTGCTGACAAATTCAGGTCCAAAATCTTACTGCTTTGTTGCAGTTTAAGTTATCTTTGTACTGTAATTGAGAGGCAAAATATAGCTAACCTCAATTTATTAGTCTACCTCTGACCTGGTAGATATTTTCCTCTAAAAAAGGGTGGTCAATCCTTTGTCTTGTCTGGGTCACATTGGAAGAAGAATTGTCTTGGACTTCACATAAAATATACCAACACTAAGGATAATACCTGATGAGCTAAAGAAAAAGTCTCATCATCTTTTAAGGAAGTTTACAAATTTGCATTGGGGCGCATTAAAAGCTGCCCTGGACCGCATGCTGCCCATGGACTGCGAGTTGAATAAGTTTACTCTAAAATGTGGTTAAAATGTACTTGAATAGAAATAAATGAGGTAGTGCAGAGCTAGATTTATCCACTTGCCTCCTTATGTAGTTAAAACTTTGTACTGACTACGGTATTAGCAACTCTAGAAATAAACCAATGTTAAAGCAACATGTTACCAAATACAAATTTATATCAGTAATATTCAAACTGAACCCAGTCTTTGTGGCTGCCAGTCTTAACTTCAGTCTGCTTCAGTTTTCATTAGGCTGAGTACTTCCTCAGGCAGTCTGTTGTAGAGAAGTTGTGTGGTTGGCATACATTTTGAGACTTTGGAAGTTTGTAAAAGTCTTAATTTCATCTATAACATAAAACACATTGGCAGGGCTTATTGCATTTAGGTTTAGGTTCTCTAACCAAGCATACATATTTTTAAGAAGTTAGTATTGTAGAAAAGAAATGTCAGGCTTATTTCTTCTTCTTCTTTTTTCTTCTGTTCACAAGCTTATAAAATGTTCACTTTCTTTATTGTGAAACACAGAAATTTCTGAAATAATAGCAGAAATGATTTAGGTGTGGATCTTTCAAAAAAGTTCCACTTGGCCTGAGTGAGCTTCTCTGGTTGCCAATGGCTTCTGTAAACTTCCAACCTATCAGGAGGGAACTGGCTCAGGAAGCTAGATTACTGGGAGGTGATTAATAATTTCCTTAGAGCACTTGAGCAAACATGCACAGTGATCATATCAGTGTCACATCCTCCAGTCCCTTACCTGGCTCATATTAGAATCTGATTTATGGTTTAGAGGTAGGTCTCTTTTCTGATTTCTAATAATATAATTCTGTTTCTAATGTGAAAAGAAATGATCTTACAAAGTCTCTCTCCTTCATGTATGCCTCACTTCAGGTACCATGAGTACCCTCATTCTTATATAACTCAAAGTTAAATGTTTCTTTAAATTTAAACACATAGTGAAGAATTCTAGTTGAAAATTAGGCAACTTTTGTTTCAGTGTATCTTGAGCCAGGAAATGTTACCAAAGATCCCATGCTGGGTAAAATATAATATGAGGGCAACATATACTTATGAAGATAAGTTGAATCAGAGAAAAGAAAACATTAAGTATTTTTCAAAGAAAAGTGATTTACTATAGGAAGTTGTTTATTCAGATAGTGTAAAGCTCAAAGAGCATAAGGGTACACTGAGCTTACTCAGAGATTAATAACTGCAGAAGGTGGCCATCACCCCTAAAATGGGGGAAATCAAAGGGATGAAGCTGTAACTCCAAGTAACAAGGACAAGATTACACCAGTACTGTACCTCCTTATGGCTGGTGGCAGGAGACAAAATAATCGGGACGCTGGAGCTGTTTTGATGAGGGATAGTGTCAGAAACTAGATGCAGGAAAGTAGTCACTTATTTTCCTGTATAAAATTCTGCCAATTACTTAACATTTCCGAACTTCACTCTCTTTGTTCAATTTGAACAATAATATTTTCCTAGTAGGTATTCCGGTCAGCCTCTCTTGCTTCTACTGGTGGAAATTAACAGCAAACTAACTCACAAAATATCTCTTAAAATATATACTTTCTAGAATTGTAGATCCAGCAATGTTATATGAAGTTTAAAAGAGTAGATTCAGAGCTAAAGTCAAAGAATGAGCCACAAGTTAATGTCAAAGGAAAGAAGAAAATGCAGAGGTCCCTAGACCAAAACTGAAGACACACAGGATCCTTGCATGTTACATCACAAGAACCAGCCACCGTGGAAGTTTGCCCGACGAAGCCCCTTCAGGGCACTGCCTCACCAAACCAGACCAGTTTCCTCATTTTATTTATAATTATAACAGTGTTTCACATTTATTAGGAAATCTTTACTCTTTGCAGGGTACAATAAGTGTTATGGTGTGTAGGTGAGGCTAGAGTCTTTCGCAACAATGAGACTACAAGTGATGTGCATTTTTTTAAGGTAATTTTAAAACTGAAAGTCTAATTTCTAGCATTGATATTGGCAGACTTCACAGTAAAAATATAATGAATACCAGTAAACAGGTTTTTTTTAGATTAAATACAAAAAATAGTAACTATTATATTCTTTAGATATATCCAGGATAAACTTGGATGGAGCTGAAGAGCTACAGTCATGGGTCCAAACATCATTACTTCTAAACAACAGGTCGCAAAACAGCTTTTAGTATTCTGGATTTCCAGGTAAGAATTTCATTTAAGATAAAAATTTAGTGAATTGCTGTTGAGAGTACAGGTTCAATTTGATAATTTTAAAACACTAATAGATCATCACTAGAGCTGAGTCAAACAATCAATAGTCATTTTTTTCCATTTTCTGCTGCTTGTTAGCATACTCATAGGTCCAATAGGACCAAAAATTCTGTATATTGCAGTGATGGGAAAGATGAAATCTGGGAGTCACACACAGTTCCAAGAGGCCAGTTTGGATGTCAACATATTTTTGCAATAGATAAATGATTCAGTGAAAATTAATAGAATATTCTGAAACTGAATTAGGTCTCTTTCAAGCTACTGTGATATAATTTAAGGTTTTCAACATCAGTGAGCTAAGCAGTGTAGTAATGGTAACTGTTTCACAAACTACACCTTGACAGAAATTCTTTAGACAACACAGACTGTTTTCCAAAAGAGACAGGAAAAGTAATTTTAGAGATACTGAAATAACAAAAGTAACATAGACAATAGGGTCAAGCACACATGATGGTGCCAATTACCAGCTGTGTAAAATTCTGTCAATCATAGCACTTAGCGTTTATGAACTTCACACTCTTTGTTAAAATTGAAAAATATTTTTCTTATAGAGTTATTGTGAGGAATA
The DNA here is from genome assembly GCA_004027555.1 of Craseonycteris thonglongyai. Taxonomy (NCBI): domain Eukaryota; kingdom Metazoa; phylum Chordata; class Mammalia; order Chiroptera; family Craseonycteridae; genus Craseonycteris; species Craseonycteris thonglongyai. The sequence continues at coordinate 24,750 of PVKE010015634.1, forward strand.
TATAAAACCCATATACAGTGCCTAGGGCATAGTAGTTACTTAAATAGTAATTATGAAAGGAAAATTTTACATAAGTTTTAGAATTCATCTTTTTAAAAAATTAGGATTGTTCTAATTTTGAAGCAGTTTTGTTTTTCTTATAATCTGCTAATGAATCATTGATTGCTCAGCAATGAAGAAATATACTGAAATGCAGAGGAAACTTGATTAGGTTTTGCTTACTGATGAACTCCACTAGAGACTACTAAAATATAGAAATTTGCACTTATGTAAATAAGACATGATGGAAATGGAAATTTTGAAACTTAATGATTCACCTCCATATCAAAAGGAGAAATTGAGTTTTACCATAAAGATCAGGAAACACTGTTTCAACTTCTTCAGGGCAGTCAGGCCCATTTAGTTTAATATTTCCAGGTGCTTATAAGAATGCCTAAAATACAATAGTTTTTGCAAAAAACAAACAAAAACCCAAAAAAACTAACAATAAACGAATCCTTTTTTATTTAGAAGCTATCTACCAATGAGTATCATCAATGCTGAGTGCACATTTTGGAAAGATTACAACACAGATGATTTGGAAATTTCAAGTGAAGTTAGACGCAATCACTAAAGGCCATTTTAAATTCAATAAGAGTAATACACTCCCCCTCCAAATTTTACTCTTTCCCCATAGATGCTTTACAGACTGAGAAATCATAGAAATGCTACATAATTACCATGAAGATTTCAGCATGAACATTTTGTGAATATTTCATCTAGTCTTATAGACAAAGAATACAAAAATGAGCTATGTATACTTACATTTAAGTAAATTTTAGCTTTCTGATTGTGCTTATAAAATGTTCATTTATTGGTCAGTGTCAATCTGAGGAAAATTTCAGGCATAATTTTTAATTGATAATAGCAAATACTGCACCAATTATAAAGAGATACCTATTGAATTATTGGCTCACCCAGAACTGGTAGAGTGTAAAATTCAGTGAATAAAGAATCTATGGTTCATCTTTATTTTGTTAAATGAGGGAAATGATTTAATTACAAACAAATAATTTCATGGTATATATATGGTGTGTGTGTGTATGTATAGTACACTGCATGCCTTTAATTTATCTATCTATCTATCTATCTATGATTACCAATTACTTATTGGTAATCATTTTAATGTCTATGTTACACAGAACATTTTCTTTTTTTTTATTATTATTAAATTTATTGGAGTGACATTGGTTGGTAACAATTAGGTAGTTTCCAGGTGTACAAATCTACATTACATCACCTATTACATTATGTGACAGGACATTTTCTTTTTTAAGGATTTATTTTATTGATTTTTGACAGAGAGAAACAGAGACAGAGACAGAGAGAAGGGGGCGGGCAGAGCTGTCTCCATAGTTGACATTAGTTTTTCCATATAGTTTCACTCCACAGGTGGGCACAGGGCTACACAGGGCAGGAACTGGGCCAGGAACCTCCCACATAGGTCCCGGCAAGAACTGAACTGAGGGCACACCCCAGTTCAGCATGTGGGTCTGCATGGGCCAGGGCCGGGATTTGATCCTCGGTCCTCGGGGCTTCAAAGCCAGTGCTTTACCCATTGAGCCATCCCAGCTTTCCCAGGACATTTTCTTAAGAACAGGAATTATTTTACTTTTATTCAAGTCTATCTGACTAATGCAACGATAGGCACATGGTTTGTTGATTGAACAACTTGATAAAATTTGAGATATAATCCCTCTATATTTTATTATATCTACTTTAATATTAATCACTTCTCTCTATTAAAACCTATCACCAGATTTGTGGTATTCAATATACATAGGTTTCTGTTTGTTTTAAGGTTTTTGTTTCCTGCACTGATCACACACAGGTCTTCCCTAAAGACCATGTCTCAGCCCAGTAGAAATATATGATGTCCATGCTTCAGTATTTCCTCTTCTGAATCTATACTTATTGACAGAAATACTGTGTGGAAACTAACCTCATTGAGGATAGAAGTGAAAACAAGATCCACTAGCTAGCTACATTTTCTAGTCATTAACTACTTATTTGAGAGCAATAATAACTTGGAGACTTTCTGTGTGTGCATTTCAAAACAGTGTAGAAACACTCTGATAGTTTAGTTATAATTTTTTTTCTTATAATGAGAATTTAAAAAATCTATTCTGTCAGCAACTTTCATATACAATAACATATTAAATATGGTCAATGTGCTATGCATTATATCCATGACTTTTATTTTATTAAATCACTTTTTTTTTCTGTCATGATATATTTGAATCCCCTTCCTCCTCCCCACCTCCTTTCTTCTTTCCTTTCTGGTAACCACTAAAGTATTGTCTCTGTCCTTGAGGTTTTTTTGGGGTTTTTTTGTTTGTTTATTTTCTATTTTAATTGTTCATTCATTCTATTCTTTAGATTGCACTTATAAGTAAGGTGATATGTTACCTAATGACCTAGCAATTCTACTCCTGGTTATTTATCCAAAGAAATCCAAAACACTAATTCAAAATAAAAATACATGCATCCGTATGTTCATTGCAGCATTATTCACAATAGCCAAGATGTGGAAACAACCTAAATACCCATCAAAAAATAATTGGATAAAGAAGCTGTGGTACATTTACACATTGGAGTATTACACAGTCTTAAAGAAGAATAAAATTGTACCTTTTGCAACAACATGGATGGAACTAGAAGGTATCATGCTAGGTGAAAAAAGTCAGACTCAGAAAGACAAACACCACATGATCTCACTTATATGTGAACTCTAAAGAGCAGAATGAATGAATAATCAAAATAGAAAAAATAATGCATGGACACATGTCTTACTTATTTTATAATTAAAAATGTATACCTTTTTACTTATTTTGCCCACTCATTTTGCTGTATAACTATGAGCTCAGTTTCTTGTTTTTGTATTTTTGTTTTAGATTCCACATATAAGTGAGATTATATGGTATATGTCTTTTTCTGACTTATTTCACTTAATGCTAAAAATTCATTTATTTTGTTACAAATGGCAAGATTTTGCTTCTTTTCTTTTAAATAGTTTAATAATATTGCTCTGTGTGTACCACATTTTTATACATTCATCCATTGACAGAAATTTAAGTAGTTTCCGTGTCTTGGATATTGTAAATAATACTTTTATGAACATTAGAGTACATATATATATATTTCAAGTTAGTGTTTGTTTGTTTGTTTTCAAATAAATAACCAGAAATGGAACTTGTGTGTCATATGATAATTTTTGTTTGTTTGTTTGTTTGTTTTGAGGAAACTCCATACTGTTTTCCATAGTAGCTGTACCAATTTACCTTTTCACAAGGGCTCCTTTTCCATAGTCTCAACAACACTTGTCATTACTTGACTTTTTAATAATAGTCATTCTGACAGGTGTTATGTAATAGGTCATAATGGTTTTAATTGGCATTTTACTGATCATTAATAATATTGAGCATCTTTTTATGTACCTGTAAGACATATGCATACTTTCTTTGGAAAACATCTATTCAGATCATCTTCCCATTATTTATTATTTTGCTATTGATTTTTATATATTTTTGTTAATAACTTCTTATTTGATATATGATATATAAATATTTTCTTCCACTTAGTATGTTGGCTTTTAATTTTGATGATGGCTTCATTTGCTGTGCTGAATCTTTTTTGTTTGATGTAGTACCACTTTTGTATTTTGCTTTTGGTGTAAAAAACAATAAAATAAAGCTCCAAACTAACATTAGGAACTTACTACCTATGTTTTATTCTAGGAGTATTTTGGTTTTGGGTCTTACATTCATATCTTTCAATTACACTTATGCTACCTGCAGCCTGTGGGCTGCATGCAGCCTAGGATGTCTTTGAATGTGGCCCAACACAATTTTGCAAACTTTCTTAAAATGTTATGGGACGTTTTTATGACTTTCTTCTTTCTTTCTCTCTCTTTTTTTTTTCTTTCTTTCTTTTTTATAACACATCAGCTATCATTGGTGTTAGTATATTTTCTGTGTGGTCCAAAACAATTCTTTTTCCAATGTGACCTAATGAAGCCAAAAGGTTGGACACCCCTTTAAACCATTTTGACTTAATTCTGTATGGTATAAGATAGTGATCCAGATTTATTATATTGCAGGTAGCTTTCCAATTCTCTCAGCACAGTTTGTTGAAAAGACTGTGCTTTTCCCACTGTATATTTTTGTTTTTTTTTGTCATTATTTAATTGACAATATATGAGTATGTATGGATTTATTTATGAGCTCTGTGTTCTATTTCATTGATCTGTCTCTTTTTAATCTCACAATCATACTGTTTTTGTTTTTGTTTTTAAAGATCTATTGTATTGTTTGAGAGAATGTGAGAGAGAGAAAGAGAGAGACAGAGAGAAGGAGGAGGATCCCCAGAGCAGTCCCCATAGTTGTACATCATTAGTTGTGACATAGTTTCATTCCACACAGGTGGATGTGGGATCATGGGAGCTTCCTGCATGGGAGGTGAGCACCTTCACCACCATCCCAGCAGTTACAGTTGCACTGCAGTTCAGCATATGGGTGTGCATGGGCCGAGGCTGGGACTCAATCACCAGACCTCATGGTTGCAAGGGAAGTGCTCACCTGCTGAACTATCCTGGCACCCACAACCATATTCTTTTGATATGTATAGTTTGAAATCATAGAGGTGTGATGCCTCCAGCTTTGTTCTTCTTTCTCAGAATTTCTTTGGCTATTTAAAGTCTTTTGTGTTTCCATACAAAATTTTGGATTGTTTTATTTATGTGAAAAATGCCATTCAAAATTTAATAGGAATTGCACTGAAATATAATCAGTTGTTTTAGTTACTATAACATCCTAACAATATTGTTTTATGAATACACAATATCTTTTAATTTATTTGTGTCTACTGCAATTTTCTTTTTTATATATTGTTTTAAGCATTAAGTAATTTTAGCTCCTAGGTTAAACTTATTTCTAGGTATTATTTTCTTTTTGACATTATTATAAATAGAATTATTTTCTTAATTTCTCTTTTGGATAATTTATTATTAGTATGGGTAATGAACAGATTTTTGTTTATTGATTTGGTCACTTGCAAATTTACAAAATTTGTTGTTTAGTTTTAAAAAAAGTTTTGGTGAAGTCTTTAAGGTTTTCTACATATGTTGACATCATCTACAAATAGTGACAGTTTAAATTCTATTTCAATTTGGATGTCTTTCTTTATCTTGCCTAATTGCTCTGGCTAGAATATTCAATACTATGTTGAATAAAAGGGGCTCTGTCATATGTGATAATTTTTTTTATTAATACTTCTTTAAATGTGTGGTAGAAATTACCAATCAACTGATTTGGTCCTGACCTTTTGTTTGGTGGTAGAATTTTTATATAAAATTTAATTTTCTTAACAATCAGTCAGTTCAGTTTTTCTATTTATTCATGATTCAATTTTGGTAGAGGATGTGTTTCATGGAATTATTTATTTTTATGAGGTTGTCCAATTTGTTGGCATATAACTGTTCAAAGTACTTTCTTATGATTCTGTTTCTGTGTCATCCGCTGTAATTTCTCTTTTTCCATTTCTTTTTTTATTTATTTGAGTTCTTTATCTTTTTCCCCTGTTAGTATAGCTAAATATATGTCAATTTTGTTAATCATTTCAAAGAACCACATTAATTTTCAATGAACTTTCCTATTATCGTTTTAATGTCTATTTTCTTTATTTCTGCTCTGATCTTCAATACTTTTCTTTCCTTATATATACTAACTTTTATCTGGTAGCTACATGAGGTGTAAAGTTTGGCTTTTAATTTGATGTTTTCTTGCTTATCGACATAGGCATTTATCACCATGATATTCCTTCAGATGTTTTGATATGTTGTGTTTTCATTTTTAACAAAGTATTTTTTATTTCTCTTCTGATTTTTTGACCCATTTGTTATTTACTAACATGTTGTTTAATGTCCACATTAATTAATACAGCAATATTAGCAAGACTATATGGGACTCGTTTTCTGTTTTCACACATTCCGTTAAACATTCTTTAAAGCATTCTAAATTATGATCCTCTAGTGGTGAGATAAATTTTGACCATTAACCTCTACCATGTTAGAAAGGAATTTTTCTGATATATGACTAATTCATTGCATTTAATGCCTTATTTTCTTACCATAGATTTATTTTTCCTACCATATTCCTTTTTGTTTTTTATTTGTTTATATGTATTGGGTAATTTTTTCCTTAGCCAGAAGGATTGGTCAAGTTGCAATGCCAGCTTGATTTAAATATTTTCATAATCTTTACTTGTGGTCAAACTGCTTCATGAGTTTCTGTCAAAAGTTCAAAATAAATAAAAGAATGTTAAAGTGGTTTGAAACATAAATAAAAATAACAAATATTAATAAAAAGGGTAAGACTTTGAAAAGACTGAATAAACATTGTATTTGACTCTTCCCACAATCACAACAAAATTACAACTGAACTATAGAACAACCATCACTGAGAACCACCTGAAGACTAGCTGAGCAAATCTCCTATAATCAGGGATATAAAGAAGAAGCCAGAATAATATGGTTAGGAGAGACAGAAATCCAGATTGGTCAGGTTCCATATCCACAGTGTGGTGAATGAGAATCAGGAGAAATATCTTGATTGTGGAGGTCCCAGCCCCACCGCCAGGCTCCCCAGACTGTGACCCTAGTTCCAGAAAGAGGAGTAGTCATAATATTTGGCTGTGAAAACTAGTGGGGGTAGTAGTTAAGTGAGATGGAGTGCTGTTGGAGCACCGGGTGCTCCTCTTCAGGGGCCTGCAAATGAAATTTCTGACTCAAAGATTCACTTATTTTTGGTTCCAGAATAGGGGCCGGAGCTTGAAAAGCACCAGAGACATTCAGGGAGGAACTAAATTAACTAGCTTCAGGACAGGGACATGGGTCGGGACTGCTCTCTTCACGGACAGACAAAAGAGCTGGCAGGCAAGAAACTCTGCTCTCCATTAACCTAGTTAAAACAATTCACCCCACCCTATTTACACTGTGAAGCATTTCCACTGGTTATTTCACACAAGACCTGCCTCTGCTTGTACCATAGACCCCATAAAGGTCCACTAACTTGAAACAAGCAGTGTCTGGCCTTGGTGTCACCTGTACCACTTATTAAGTGTCCTCATAGCAGCCATAAGCAACAACCCACTCAACTTGCATTTTAAATTACCTTACGTGGCTCCAAGCCCAACAAAACTGGAAGCCATAATTGGTCTTCAATATAGCCTCTCCTAAATGCTTTCAAACTTCCACATAAGTGCAAACCAATGCAGATTACTTTGTACCTTGTATCAGGTGGCCACAAGCTGTAGCTGGTCTTGATCTAAACCAGGGTTCTCCAAACTTTTCAGCCTGAGGGCCGCATTAACTATCAAACAGCAGTTTGGGGGCCAACTATACACTTGAGGTCCAAATAAAAAAGAATCAAAACATAGATGTTGTTTTTAATTATTTATTTAATATTATTTTATTCAGTTATTATTTAATAACACATTGATACACTACACATGAACACCTGTATTAGTGGAAATGGTGAAATTGTTTCCTGGATGCCAAAATAGCAGACATTTCTGGCTTTAGATTTGATGTCCCTAACATCAACAGTGACCTGAGATTATCATCAGACAAGTTTGTTCTCAAATTGTTCTTCACGTATTTCATTCTTGAAAATGTTTGTTCACAGAAGTATGTTGTTCCAAAGATTGAAAGGTACCTTGATGCAAAAGTTTTGACATTAGGAAAGTCTTCCTTGGGCAAAAACTGGTAAAAACCCACCAGTCCTTCTTTGAACTTGTCCCTAAAGAGGTCATTTGCTTGCAACTCAATGACCTCCAGCTGCAGTTCATCTGGGCAACTGGCCACATCTGCTTCAAATGGGTTTTGAAACAGTCTCACTTCTTCTGCCTTTGAATCCAAGTCAGAAAACTGCTCCTGAAACTGCAGCTTGAGGTCTTTGATGATCTTGCATGCAAATGACGTGGGGGACTCAGCTGTTGCTTCAGCCATTAATACCTTGCACTGCTGAAAGTGCGTCAAGTTGTTGGCCTGTACTTGTCCCCAAAACAAGACAAGTTTAGATCTGAAGGCCTTTAGGTGGGTGTATAGATCAGAAACTAGATTTTTCTCTCCTTGTAGTTTTAGGTTCAGAAAATTTAAATGACTAGTTACCGTATGTCTGCAGCAAAGGCCAATTTCCATACCCACTCTTCATCAGACAGTAATGGTTGTGGCTTGCCTTTACTTTCCAGGAAGTCACCTATTTCCTTTCTTAATTCAAAGACTCTGCTCAGAACTTTCTCACAGCTTAGCCATCTAACTGCTGTGTAATATGGTAAATCTTGCAATTCTGTGTCTGTATCTTTCAACATGTCTCT
>PVKE010015635.1:0-33148 GCA_004027555.1 Craseonycteris thonglongyai
AAATTTAACAATAAAATATAATAATATTAAAAAAAAAAAAAAAAAGAGAGAGCCACTGAGCTGACATAGCATGTGGCCGCAGGGGAAAAGAAAGCAAGGCCAAGGTTGTTCCTAACTTTCCAATCCTACTGCAACCCAGCCGCATTTCCTACACGTTGCTATGGTAAAAAGATACACTGAGGTGGGTTTAAAAGTTTTAAGAGTTTCTTTGAGGAAAAAGGCATTTGAATTGGGCAACACGGAAGAGGAAGTGGGAAGGAGTACTCCACCCACAGGCTCACAGGAGAGACTAACACAGGAAAGGCAGAAGCAGAGCGAGGAACTCGTTGGTTGGCTACAGCTTAGTGCCTCGCTGTGATTGGTTGTCCTTAGGTTTAAGTTTGTAACCTTGAGACATTTACAGGCTTAGCTATTGGTTTGCTACGCAAGTTGTCCGCATGACAGCCACTGTTCCAATTATTTTAACGTTATTATGGTAGAATTTCTTATGCTTTCTCTTCATTCATCTTACAAATAAACAGTGAGCTCTGACTTCATATTATACACTATGCTATATGCTATTAATAGAAATAAGGCAATGAACAAATAAAGTCTGTGTTCTCAGGGTTTATATTCGAATAGGAAAGGGAGGGGACACAGATACAGAAGTGAACAAGAAAAAACACGTATATCTTACCAGGTGGTAAGTAAAGAGAGCTGGCCATTGGACTTGACTACAGTTTTATAAACAATGATAAGCGAAAGACACCCCCAATGAAGTGAAAATAACAGTGTTATTAGCAGAGGTATTGAAAGTCATGAGATTCTATTACACAACCCAAGGATTAGTGTGTACAGGTGGAAAAAAATGTAAGTTCTTTATACACTGACTTCAAAATATTTCTGCTCCTTGCCAACCACATAAGTTTAAATTAAAAGAGAAACCATTTTTGGAAGCAGCTAAAAATCCCTGTCGTCACTTTGTTCCTGATGTTGGGTGTCAGAATGCCCTGCTGCCTCTCCTCTGTCCCCTTTATGTGAATTAGCTTGATGGAGTTACTGTTTCTTTCAACCAAACATCCTTTATGAAAGGAACTTAATAATGCACTTGGCTTCTCACGCAGCACTGTACCCTTTTGGTCTCCTGAAAAACTATGTCCCCGGGGACAATTAGAGTGCAAATGCTGCCATTTGGCTAGGCCCCCAAAACTGGTTTCATGACAATTTTAATCTTCTTTCAAAAATGATTAAGGCACAGACGATAATAAATCACTCATGACAATTCAATTCTTTCCTTAAGGAGTAAAATATAGAATAATGTCTACTTTCTGTCTGTATAAAAATAATTTGAAAGCCGTCAGGATATCTGCTACACTTCTAACAACCCCCTGTACCGGCTGACTGAAGGACTCTCTCTGGAGACTGTCTGTCAAATATATGAAAGAAATGGTTGCTGGCTGTAGTTGAAGGCTTTCGATATATTTTTCTAGTACTTTGTTGAACCAGAGAAGATTCTATGTCAATCCAAGTGTTTTTCTTTCCCTTCATTAAAAAAAACTTAGTTCTGCTTTATTCTTTTTTTACTTTATTTTTGTAACAAACAAAGTATTAATAGCACTCTTTACTTTGTTGAAACTTAATGATTCTCTCCCCCTACCCCTAAAGACTTAAAAGTTGATGGCAAAAACCACCTGGAGTATACTTTCTGTGTTTTTTTCCAACCTAAGAGACATATTTTTTATTTGTGTCACATGAAAGTTTTGCTGTTATTTTGACTCAGTAAAAATCTGAATTTCAGGTTCCTAATCAATGTGTATGTTGTATTGACTTGCCACTTCAAAGAGATCCCTATTCTAGAGAGAGAGAGAGAGAGAGAGAGAGAGAGAGAGAGAGAGAGAGAGAGAGAACTACAGAGGAGAGAAATGGCCAGATCAGTGACAGAGACTATGCCCTTGGTAGGCTTAAAATCTAATACTCATGACACTCTTTGACGCCACTGAAGTCGCAGAGTTGTGTGATGCTAATAATTAGAGTGGGGGACAGGGAGAGAGTAGCTGTGTGTGTGTGTGTGTGGCCCGGAGAATTAACGAACGCTTCTCCAAGGACAACGGACCCATGAGGGCTTTTTCCGAGGTTAGCAAAACAGCATTGCTCTGAGTTACCTTTAACATCCCATTTAAAACTTGCTTTACTATCTGCTCTGCTGAGAGCACTTTGCAACGTCACAGGAAGGCACAGGCTTCATCATCTCTGATCTCAGATGATGGCAAAACTCCTGGGAGTGGGAACCACCATTTATAGGAAGACTAAGAACAAAGGAGGAGGGCGGCCGTGACGTTTAACGTGATGAACGTTGCGTTTCCATCCTAGAACATTTTCATTACAGGAAAGCTCCCTTTAAAATCTGGATAAATGACGCCGTTGCTGAGAAAACGATATAGACTTGAAAGAAGCCAACAGGAGGGGCCACATTTTAAGACTGCTGCCCCCCACCCCCACCCCAATTAACAAAGAAATCTCAGAGGCCAAATAGAGAGAAAATATTAAGTGAATTACAATGCACACACAACAGAATGGTACACTTTCCTCTTTATTGTAGGCCCATCCTACACTGGCATTAGAATGTGCACACAGATACCAGTGTTAACACATGCCCACAGGGTCAGACAGGCAACCCATGCGTGATGGAAACCAGATTCATTTATGTGAATGATACAGACATAGGCAGGCCCGGTCAAGGTATCGAGCAGAGGTCAGCGTTAGTCTTTCAGGACGACGCAAGCTTCCTGCCGGCCCCCTCACCCCACCCTCCACAACCTCACCAGCTGTGCTACAGAAACGGGTGACACTATCTAGACTGAGGATGTTCTCCCAGAAGTCCTAAAGATGGGACATCCCCCCTGCATGTCTTCAGATGCACAAGGAGGGGCAGGCCCTCATCCGCTCCAACCCGGACACCTGTTGGACCTCTTGCCTACAGGTGAGATGCACCGCACGCACCTTGGAGTTACGCAAGGCACAGTGCCATATCTGGGTTGTGAGGAGCCCACATTCATTCAGACACAGGCACGACCACCACAAACACTCCCCGCTTCTCCAGGGCACAGGCTGGCACGGCTGTGGCTAAGCCCAGCCCTGAGCTCCAAGCAGCACGTTCAGAATAGGCACCCCTTCAACAGACTTCCCTGGGAATCACTGATGGGCCGTGAACTCCACTAGAGGCCTGACCTTTGATTAAAAAGCCAACACAAAACCATGAGCCCCCATTACCGTTACCGTGTGAAACTGGGTGGGCGATGGGGACAGGCTAGCAAGTCTGCTGTGGCTCCGCGTGCGTTTGGACTTGAACGGTTAAGCGAAGGCGCGGTGGCAGGTGAGAGTCAGGTTTCTCACTGTTGGGGCGGGTATTTACAGAGAGCGAGGAGGAGGCTACAATGCTCCAGGGGTAACAATCACCGTTGGAGATGATGCGAACTCATGTTTGGCTCAGGGGAGGCCAACCTTTCGGCTTCCCTGGGCCACATTGAAAGACTAGTCTTGGGCCTCACCTAACATACACTAACACTAGTTATTAATCAATATGAAAGGCATATATAGTGAAAAAAGTAGATACAGTGCAGTACTGGGACTACAGGGAATTTTTTTAAATGTGTCTTTGTACTTTTGCTAATAAGAGGGAAATAGTTCCCAATGAGAACTCCTAGTGCTAAGAGCACTACATGATTTGTTAAATGTCCATTTCTGAATCTCGTGGTTCTCATTTTCAGAGCTTCCCTTGGTTTTTCGTTTTTGTTTTGTGTGTGTGTGTGTTTTGTTTGTTTGTTTTTGATTTTGAGAAATTAGGAAAACAAAAATTGGGAGAATTCTGCCAACTTTGCATTTATTTTGGGGGATGATTTTGTTTTGTTTCTAATTATCTGATAAAATCGCCTGAAGGTTACCTCTCCCAAAGCAAGTTCTTACTAACGAGTAGTTATGGTGACTAGAAAATACTGAAAAGCATTTTGACCTGTTATAATCATAGATCTGATTTAAATGACATGAGATAATAATTTTCAGCATCAGTTGTATGCTTAATAGACGGTAAAAAGAACAGCATTTATTTCCTAGTTTACAGTGAAATAGGTTTCTAAGAGGCATCCAGATATTTAGAATTATTCTTCCAGAATAAATTCTCCCAGCTCAGAATTATTCTCCGAAACCTTTTATTTGGTATCTACTCATAACAAGTACCAGTACATTTAAAAAAATAGATAAATAAATAAATAAAATATATTCACACACACACAAAAATACATTTTTTTAAGTGTCAGGTTTATATAATCTGTTTTTCAGCTTTGTTTTTAATGCATTTCCTAAGATTTTAAGACTTGTAGGCAGGTTCAATTATATTTCGTTCCCAATGTAAAAGAAATTCTCTAATTTGAGAGTATTTGTAATGCCTGTTTCAAAACTGGAAATCAAAATGCAATCATTTGTTTTCAGATTGATTAGTAAGTAGTCCATTGGAGCAGTTAACAAAAGATGGCTAATTGTGAAAGATCAAGATAGAAAGAGTGCTATTTACACATAAATAGTGTTTCCAAAACTGGATATCCAGGGGCAAACACATGGCCTAGGAGAGAGGACTGAATAGAAAGGAAGTCAAGTCCTGGCCCTTTTGTTGTGGAAGTTGTACCTTAGGATGTAAAGTAAACGCCTTGGGGCAGATACTGGGACACAGGAGACCTGCCAGCACTGGGACCCACAAATTCCATTCGGCCTTCTGTGCATGGGAGGGTGGGAGGCAGAGACTTGAATCACCCTGCCTAGGACTGGAACTCAGCTAGGAACAGCCTGGCCTGGTATGGAGGGTCCAGAGCATTTGGCTGTCAGGATGATTCTGGGGAAATCCAGAGGAGGAAGTTAAGGAAAGACATGTCTGCTGGGACAAAGCAAAGCAGCCAGGCAGGCGGGCGAGTCTGTTGGAGGAGGCAGCTGGTCCCGGCCCGGTGTTTGAAGGGAGCTCAGTGCTCACCCAGTCCCCCTCCCCCACCCAGCAGCGAGCCAGGCCTGCAGAGGAGCGGGGAGCGCCCATGAAAGCAGCTCCAGTTTGGTGCCCGGGTTGCCAGGGTCTCAGCGCTCTCTGCCAGCCATCTTATGTACAGCTCCTGTCTCCTGTCGGCCCTGACAAAGCAGGGGCATTGCTCCCCAGCACTGTCACAGATACAGCATGACAACTCCATTGGAAACCGGTCATGCACAGTGCCAAGTGGGACGCTGCATGCGCTTGAGAGCAACCAGGTGACAGGCCCGCAGACCCAGCTCATGGAGCCTTGCTGGTAAGGGACAGAAGAGTGCACTGTGTCGCTGTCTGGGGTGACTACACAGTCAGAATGACATCCCGGTGGGAGCTCCTACTCCATTTCTTCCCTAATAAACACATTGCACATAGTCTGGTTCCTAATTTTCTAAAGGAATGGCACGGATACTGAACTGTCCTGTTGCACGTTCCCTGACATTGGGTCGCTTGTCACTTCATCAAGACTCTAATCCTAACAAATAACAGGACCCAAAGGCTCAGCCAATCCGGATTGGTTCCCATGAGTCATGAAAAGTAAAATGATACAAGAAACTTTTTAAAAATAGATGGGAGAAACTACACAACTCCCTGGGTTGTGCTGGTTTGCCTGTTGATTCTTGTCACCTGTGCACATAGAACACAGGACTTTGTGTGCACATTTACACCAGAGAACTCCGTAAGTCCCTTGTGCATACAGTTCCATTTCTGGTCTATGTAATATAATACTCCAAGAGAATTTCCCATGAGGATGGAAATGCGCCTTGAGCACTGGAAATGTGGCTAGTGAGGCTAAGGAGGGACAATTTTATATTATTTAATATCAATTTACATTTAAAAAGCCACACATGGCTACTGGCTAGTGCATGATACAAGATGGTCTGGGAGCTGATAGGAAGACCGATCATCTTACTTAAACATGTAATTTAAGAATCTCTTTGTGTCTTCCCCCACGGAGCTACCGGTGAGAGGCTAGCGTAGACTTGCAGCAAACTTTCTAAGTGTTATTTTATGAAACACTGTCCTGGATGTGGGATCTGCCACCATTGTTTCTCCTTTCCTACTCAGCCACAGGAGTGAGGCGGGAAAAAAAGAGGACCACAAAAGAGGAACAAGCCAACAGCAGTGACACACTGTAACTACATCTAGAAAATTTCAACTTCTCTGTAATTGTGAATTGGCAAAGGCACCATCTAAGACCCCCTAAAAAGTGTCGGATGAGCTAGGTGACTTGAGCCATTTTGAAGCGATTCACTGGATGTCCACTAGGGAGAATTCTTTATCAGATGCTAGAAAAGATGGGGAGAGTTAGATAACAATCAGTTTTACTTTGTTCTTTTTCTGCACTTTAACTTTTCCTCACATAACTGCTCATGTATAGTGATCTGCCTTTTCTTTTTTTTCTGTTCTGCATTAAATGCTGACAGAGACAGATATGTCAATCACATTGATATTCTAGTTTGATAAGCAATTTTCTTCTCCATGACGGCTAATGTCGACCCTTTTGAAATGATGACACCACATTATAAATTTATGTTGGCGTTGTTCTTTGCGGGATTCAAAATGCAGTGTCTGCTTTCAGCATCGGCACACTTCTGGGTGGAGGCGAATGGTGGCTAACAGAATGGGACTCAGGAGCAGACTGACAATCTACACCAGTCCCCTGACGTATGGCGTGTTTCACAATCCTGAGTCCACATGAAGAAAAAGAAACAGTTAAGGTATTAGCAATAACAACTTGCCACTTATTTTTTAGATAAAAATAGTGTGAGTGAGGGTGGCTTCATGTTTGAGTCATACTTAGATTATCATGTATTCCTGATCTCCTCTTGCTAAGCATAGAGTAGAAGTTATAATACGTCTCAAGATCTGATAAATCAGGGGTGTCTGACCTGTTGGCTTCCCTGGCCCCTACTGGAAGAACTGCCTTGGGCCACACATAACATATACTTACATTAAGGATAGCTGATGAGCTAAAAAAATCTCAGAAGAACTTCATAACGTTTTAAGAAAGTTTACAAATTGGTGTTGGGCCGCATTCAAAGCCAAGCTCATTCTAGACTTACAGCCTTGCTGACACACAGCACCTGAGCAGTCTCCTGGCCGCACTCTGCTGTGCTGGACACAGGCTTCTAATCCCCCTGTCCCTTCTCACTGTCACCTCCCGATACGCCACCGTCATAGAGCAACTCCCGAACAGCATCGTTAGGTCTTTGCTTTCTCCTAGGATCCACACGGACAGCTCTCACACCTACTAACGTGCAGTCATACATGGACATAGCCAGACTGTCTCATCTCAAACTCATGGACTTCCTCTAAGGTGACCAGATGTTAACATTGCTAAAGCGGGACACCATTGACCGGGGGGAGGGGGTTCTTGATTAAAAATTGGGTCTATCTCCCGCCGTTCCCTAGCTTGTCGTGCATTCGTTCCAAAAATCGGGACTTTTTTAAAACGCTGTGGGACGCAGGACACATTGTTAAAAATTGGGACTGTCCCGCCAAAAGCGGGACATCTGGTCACCTTACCTAGCCCCAAATAGTGTCTTTCCCAGTGTCTAAGACCTGCCGGCCAAAACAGATAGATGACCTCGTCAGCATCCCTTCCGTGCCCTGCTCTGTGACCATCCACAACTAAGTTAGGAAAACTCTGTCCTTTTCCTTGTTCTCTAGCCCTGAGTGCACGTGACCAACTGAGTACGTGCCACCTACTCCATTCCGTCCCCTCAGTCCCCTCGGTCCCAAGAAACCTGGTGCTTACTCATTGCAAACACTTGCCTACCTGTACCCGGTACTTTCTGCGGGAACTGCCCATCACCTTTCCTCCAGCCTCCAGCAGGTGAGAGTCCATCGCGTTCGATCTCAGATCGCAGCGCTGACACTCGTAACTAGAAAACATAGCTGGTTACCTCACTAGATTGGATATTCCCCCAACCCCTAACGTATGCATGGTAAATGCTTTGTAAGCACTGGTTAAAATGAGTCTAATTTAATTGAATATGAAGCAATGTGAGTTCTAAATAAGAGGAACAACAAATACATTGCATTCAACATTCTGTAAAAATATTTTAGCTTTATTTGTGCATCTTACTGCACTAGCTTAATGGTTACGTCTTTTAAGTTAAATATTCAGAAAGGTTGACCACAGAGATGTGTTACTATGGTAACACAATCCTGCCCATATCTAGCACTCTTAAATGTTTGGGTTTTCTGAATTGAAGAACCCTGAAATAAGCACCGTCTTTACACTGTAGGTGCAGTTATGTGATTTTGAAAGTTACCGCCTAAAAGGAAAAATAAAAAGAAATCCAGACATCTTAGAAATGTGTATTTTTTTAATAATATTCACATAAGATGAATAATATTCTGTGTAAAAAGGCTAAAGGCCCATAATCTGAAATAGGATCTGACCCCACTGACTATATGTAAATACTTTGAAAATACATCTATACGTTTGTCTGAACATTTCCCATTGGAAAGACACTAAGCAATGTCAAGTCATTATCACTAACAAGATCTTCTGAGATTTACACACCTGTGTTATATCACACCAAATGATATACTAGTAAGCAATCATTTTCCATGTAATACTATCTAGCACCCACACCCAAGAATTGTGTTTGCATATAGCTAATTACTCAATCATAATAATTTTTGTGATTTACCATACTTATAAGCCTCATTTGAGACAAGCAACTGCTAAATAAAAAATAAAGACCTCTCTAACTTAAGAAATCTATCATAAATTTCAAAGGTTTTTAACATAATTAGATCTGATTATTCATATTTAAATAAAATTGCTTATTTTTAAAAATACTTTAACATACTTTATGTTTACTTTCCTTTAAATGATTAATACCTTCATAGTTAACTGATCAATAAAGCTTTATGCCCAAAGGAGTACATGGGGTATAGAGGATAATTATATTAGCATTTTAAAGGCAATATGATGAATTCTAAAAAATTTAGTTAACGAATTTATATAGCGCTGTAACTATGTTTTTTTAATAAGTCAGTACAATTTACTCAAATAACACTTCCCATGAATACTTTATTACAAGGGTACTATTTTTTTTTTTTTAATTTCTCGGGTACAAATTTACATTGCTGGATAATATCAATGCTTCCAGATGACAAGATTAAGAATCAGCAAGCTATTTAAATATTGTGGTTATAAGAGGTTAAACACATGGATATTCATACACATGCTAAAGTTTGGAATTTTCCCTTAAATTGTAGTATTGCTTAAATATTTTGACAACTTAGTAACACTAAGAGAACTCAATGTATCTTTTTTTTCTGTTTTATTTTTTGTTTTATGTGTATAAGAGGACATAATATTTAGACATATATAGACCTTATACAGTGATTAATACCAACAGGCCTATTTCCCATTTGATACCTTACAAAGATATTACAATGCCACTGACTATAATCCCTGTGGTGTATGCTACATCCCATGACTATATATATATATTTTAATAAAAGAACTCAACGTATCTTAAAAACAAAACAGATTTTTAACCTTAGACAAAATGACTCATATAAAGTTACTTAGGGAATTATAACATAAACTCAAAATATGAAAATCTGTCTTCACACTCATCCATTCTAATGGGAGTTGCCCGTTGCTTTCTGTCTCTTGTTCCCCTCCAGCTTTATTCATAAGCTGTTGCAAATGCAGAAGACACTAGCAACGCACTACGTCATCTATATTTGATTGGATCTCTATTTATTTTTTTCCTAAGTAGTTGTTAGAAGAAATAGCAATTCATGAAGAGAGCCAGGGACTTGCATAGCCCAAGGGAAACAAGGGTTTGTGTCATCTCTTGATCAGTTAGAGAGCAAAGGAAAATGAACTGCCCCATCTACATTATAGTCACTCAATTCCTTCCCTGAGGACAAATCATTCCATAGACAAGTTAGAGGATCTGGTTCCAGAAGTTTATTTTGTTGTTGTTTTTTTGTTGTTGTTGTTTTACAAATTATACTGCCAATTCAAAGAAATGGTCACAATTCATCTTGAAAAAGTTAAAGAAAACATAGTTTGTGATAAGAAATGATTCAGAACTCTGAATGAGTACTCTCAAGGAACACCAAAGGCTTGAGCTTTATTCTTGCAAAACAATATTTGAGTAAATCTCACTCTCCCCAAATCTGTTTTATCCCCTCTATTGGGATTGGGATCATTAAAATGTCTGATACTACCATCCATATCTACATCAATATATTTATCTATATGTATACCTACATGTGTATATCAACATCTAAATATATAACATCTACATATACTCATGAATGAAAATACACAATTATAGGTTTGATATATATATATATATATATATATATATATATTTTAGAAGTACATTTAATTAACCTCATTAGAAGCTCCTCAAGGAGAACAGTTTATGAAATATCAATTCATTATTGTAAAGACTTATAAAATAACCAAGCCAAGACTTTTCAAAATATTATAGACTTTCTAAATACATGCACAATTTTATAGTTGACATTAACAATCTACACAAGAAATCATAATCTCTCAATATGTCCAAGCTAGAAAATATTCATAAAGAAACATTTTATTTAATAGCCATTGTTGTGGCTGAAGAGCAAAATGAAAATAAGACTACAGCCCAGGGCTGACACCGTTGAACTAAAACTGACCAGGAAGAGGGGAGGTGCTCATAGAAGTGCCAAGGTATCATAGCTGCCATCCAATCCCACGCAAAGCACTTAGGTATATTTAGAGATTCAGGCTACTAAGCATTCATCTTAGAGCCGCCTCCTGCCTATTCTCTGCATTACTCTCTGAAGATAAATGCTTCTTACTAACATCTTCTAGACTTAGTCTTCAGACTCAGGCATTATTTCTTGCATTTTTTTCAATTGTTTCCTAAGGAATGTTTCTTTCATTGGGGTCAGAGAATATGTAACAAATTTAATTTTCCGAAATAGCAACTAAGAATGTTCTAAACTACTTTGGCATTTATTACTAAGTATTTACCACTAGTTGATACCAACACTTAACTAAATGTGGGAGGTACACAGTTCACCCCATAAAAATGATATAAAGAAAAAGGTGCCAATTCTCCAAGCTGACCTAACAGTCCTAACCACATTTGGACCTAACAACAGAGCTTCAAAATAAATGTGCGCCCCGCCCCACCACCACCCCCCACCACCAAAAAAAAAAAAAAAAAATGGGGATGGATTTGGTTCTTTGTGACCTAAAATAATGAATGTCTACTTTTTTCCTAATAATCAAAGTAAACATATTGGCATAAAGTATTAACACCTAAACATATACTCCA
The DNA here is from genome assembly GCA_004027555.1 of Craseonycteris thonglongyai. Taxonomy (NCBI): domain Eukaryota; kingdom Metazoa; phylum Chordata; class Mammalia; order Chiroptera; family Craseonycteridae; genus Craseonycteris; species Craseonycteris thonglongyai. The sequence continues at coordinate 11,353 of PVKE010015635.1, forward strand.
ACTACATTTCTGATGTTAGTGGTACAAATGATTTATATATGTGTCGACTCTTTAGACTTTTGAACCAAAGGAGAGTACTCAAACCCAGCTTTTCTAAATAACCTCAACTACACGTCTCCACAAAACAATGCTGAACATACCCCAAATCTGAACATAGTGTGTTGCTGTTAAATTGTAATCAAGAACATCTCTCACCTTATCAGTCTATCCCTTAACCCTGATTTTTTCTAACTTGATTAGACTTCTGTCAGGTTTATACTGCTATTTCTTTACTTTTACTTTCCTGCTCTAGATTTTAAACTTCATGAGAATAGAGGCTTGCTCTGTTTTATCTACTGTTGTATGGAAGACAAGAATATGTCTGGAATATAATAAGCATACAAATAAAACTGATGGATTGGATGAATGAATCTTGAATGTTCTACACTATTCTGGAATATGCATATGTAATCGTGTTCCTTTTTTATGTCATATAAAGATAAATGTCCTACCTGTAAATTTATGATTAATGCAATTATGCTACAGGGGATTTAAAAAAATCACAATCAGGTTTGGACACCTAGGAAATATGTGACCAAGACCAGCGAAACTATAGAACCTACCCTATATACTCACAAAATCACTTCCGTGTTAGTACCTGAACTTTAGTACAGGAAGAAAATCTTTGTATAATATGAGAATTCTTACAAAGCAAATGCATGTGACTGAAATAGCACATTGTCAGATCCTCACTGGTGACTTTTATGCTTTTTGGAGAGTAGGTTTTGGCACTGAATCTTATGAGAAGTGGATATCTGTGGAAAATGAAAGTCACAGTGCCAAAGACGAGGACCTACAATGGGCTTTTAGTGTGCCTGCGAGGATAAATAGCCCCCGCATGCAAAATAACCACCTCCAAATTTACTCCTTGGTCCTAATTTTGCTTAATTGGTATATATGTAGAAGGTTCTAAGTTTCCACTATTCACTTAAGTGAAAACTAAATGTGCTCAATACTATTCAATTATTCACTCCCACAGCATACAGACCACATGCTGCATACTATAACTTAGCAGATAGGAAACATTTACAGCTGCTAAGCATTGTATGAGCTTTGGCATTCAGAAATAAAAGGACAATGCCCTTGACATCAAGAAATTAAAGTCCAGTGGTAATAAGCATGGGCACAATTATATGTTATTGCTATCATTGAGACATGCCTGTATATAGGACAAATTATAATGCTTTTATAAAGAGATTAAATGGAAATACACAAGAATGAATAATTAATTACCTTTAATAAAACAGAGAAATCCCTCCCCCACCCCCCCAAAAAAATCACTTAAGTTCAGGCTTGAAAGCATTGAACACTTGCCAGAACATAAAGCCACAGAAGAGTCAAGGGAACTACATAACCAAAAAAGTTTCTTGTTTCATACTACAGGGAAAATGCATATTGCATATCCAAGCCCAACAAAATGTTTTTAATTTTCCATTTTATTTTACTCATCTTCTATGGATGAAAATATTGAAGGATGCCAGGATAGCTCAGCAGGTTGAGTGCTTGCCCTGCAATCATGAGGTCCAGGGATCGAATCCCGGCCCCAGCACATGCAACCCCATATGCTGAGCTATGACACAACTGGTAACCACTGGGATGGTGGCAAAGGTTCTTGCCCCCCATGCGGAGGCCCCTGGTTCAGTTCCCACCCCTCATAGCCCCGCATCTACCTGTGTGAAATGAAACCCCATCGTAACTAATGATGCAAAGCTACGGAGACTTCTCTGGGCCCTCCCCCCTGCTCTCTGTCACCTTCTCTCAAACAATAAAAAATCTTTAAAAAAATAAAATAATTCAGATTTACAATTTCTTTAAAATGTAAGAATTTCAAGTGTGTTGAAATTAATTGCTGAAATACCAATTCACGCTTTCTTAATCCATCACCGTAGTGAAGCTCTACTCATAATTATTTAGAATCGCTGCCTTAGTTATTTTACAGACTGGACTTTGCTAATTAGCTCCCTTTTGAGTGTTCTGATTCCTGCTTCCTCTTCATCCAGGCTCCTTGTATAATCTTGCTTTTTATTTGTATTGACCTTTGACATTTCAATTTTCTGTTTGCTTTTTAAATTCTAGCTAATTAGAGGATTTCAAATTCTTTGTGATAAAGATGTTGGTGCACAGAGCATGTAATTAGAATATCCGATGACAAGAACTGGTATTTTGATGCCCCGGGGTTAAAAGATCACACCTCCAGGCAGCATTTTCCCCTGCAGGATGTTTTGTGTTTCAGCAATTAACCTCCTGCTCAGGACACAGCCTGCTATTCATCTCCTAACATCCCTGAGTTGAGATTATTTCAAAGTCTGCCCTCTTATTGCGTTTTGTCAGATGTGGTGAACCATCAGGTCAAAGTAATAGGCCTAGCGAGAAAGTCTTATCATCTTATAGAAATAATCACAGTGCCTTTTATTAGAAATATATCACTGAAAATCTGCAAATGGCCTTCTGCCCTGCAAAAAAAAACAAAAAAAAACTGCCACACTTACGTTTCATTCTGTTATAGCCATGTCCTCAGGGTTTTACAGTCCTTGCTGCACATAACATGTGCCCCACGTTAGAATGGGCTCAGCTGAACAGTTCTCCCACAAGTCTCTTCTGAAATGGGTGGGGGGGCATGTGTGTATGTGTGTGTGTGTGTGTGTGTGTGTGTACACAAAATCTACCCTCTCAGCAAGCTTCACGTATACAACAGTCTTGTTCATTCTCTTCACAATGCTGTACATTAGATCTCTAGAACTTACACATTTTGCACAAATGAAACTATGTAACCTTCGACCATCTTCTCCCATCTCCAGAAGCCACCATTTTCCTCTCTGGTCCTATGAGTCTGACTATCTTAGAATCCACGTATCAATGAGGTTGTATAGTATGTGTCTTTTTGCCACTGGTTTATTTCACTTAGCTTAATGTCGTCCAGGGCCGTCCATGTTGCTGCAAATACCAGGATTTTCTTTTTTAGGCTGAATTATACTCCACTGTATATAAGCTTCGTCAGGTAGCAGCTCGCTGGGCCTGTACTGTCTATGGTGGCTTCCCTTCCATCGCTGACGGTCGCGGCTGCTTGTGGGCTCAGGCTCGTGTCCCAAAGCTGACCGCCGCTATCTCCACACAGCAGTCTGTGCTTCTGCCAGAGCTACAAGGAAGCCACAGGCCTCCCGCGGCTCGGGCTCGGGACCCCCACGTCACTTCTGCTATCTTCCATTGGTTAAAGCAAGTCACAAGGCGGAGTGCAGGGTTGGGACAAAGAAACCACCTGGGAGACAAGCTGTAAATAATCCTCAGCCGTTTTCTATCTACCACAACTCCTTTGGACAAAAGCCACACGGTTTTGAGTTGGCATTCCCAATTCCTGACACACTGTTTTTCTTATAGCGACATTGAGTAAAGGGATGCTTCTATGGCTCAGTGAGGCACATCTCCCTTAAAAACATCTGAGGTTAAGAGTTTAAAAAGAAAAAAAAGAAACGTCTGCAATAAAATAGAACAAGATATACTAAGATTGACAACAAAAAGTGAGTCTCTATGGGAGGAATGAAGCCATATCTGAAAACCACGACTTCTTTCTTGAATTTAGCCATCCCCCTGAGCGATTACTTTTTACTGCTGCCAACACTATTATGTGACTTCCTTTAAAACTCAAACCCAGGAGCCTTTTCTCAATACTCTGAATCTTCTGAGACAAGACAACTCTGAAACATTGGAACAAGACTTCGGCAATGAAGGTCAAGTGTAACATACATCTCGATACAACCTGCTCCCAAAGGTTTCAGACCCCATCCCATCATCATCTTACTCATCCTCCACGCTTCTACTACTTGACTCCACAAAAGCCAGCATCGCACATCTCAACAGCTAACCTCCTTACCATCCACATGCAGAAAAGACAGCCTTGAGGAGTAGCAGGAACTCCTCCCACCTCCTTCCGAACTGGCTCCCTGCCAGAGGTCCTCACTCTTTTTCAGATCCTGACTCAAAGACTGGCTGGGGAGACCCCGTGCCCTTAACCTGCCATCATTGCTAGAACCATAACTGGAGAAAGCTAACCACATCATCCATGAATGATGTGACACCAGGAATACAGTCCTTTAGGTGAAGGTGTTTTTCACACAGGACTAAGAACAGTAAAAGGTAGAGTGCTATATCATCATTTTGTTCCTATCATACTAAGAGAGTTTTCCTGATGTGGCAAGAGCAAGAAAGGGCAAGGCTCCTTAAGTTACTTAACCTAAGTTCATCAAAGCTACTCCTTCTTCACATCTATATGGTATCATTATCTGAATGTTCCATAAAATATTATTTAAATTTCACATTCATAGTATTCACTACTTCATAGCACTCAGGTTGCTCCTGGTTGCACTGAATCAGTTAGAGAAGATTCAAAGCACTCTGCATATGGTTATAGTCTCAAAATATCCCTAGGACCCTTTCATTGACAGTCATACTAGAGAGACCTGCCTAGACCATACCAACAATAAATCTGAAATATGTCCCTTAATTTTTCCCTTAGTCAGTACTAACCAGTGTCACATTTGTCAGCAGTTGCAAAATTTTTCATTGTATTCTCAAAGCTAGAAAGGATTTGTACAGTGAAAAAGAAAATGATGAATGCAGGACATAGAGCTGCATATATAAAAATATTCTCCTTTGATCTCCCACACGGCCACCCTAGAGCCAAGGTTCAGGAATACAGTAGAAACAATTCTCTTCAAGGAGGAAAACTTGAATTTAAGGGACTTCTACATTTCAAAAAGAAATGCCCCAAGGAAAACAAAATGGAAGTTTGCATTTTTTAAAGAGCAAATAAGAAATATCAGAAATATACTTTTCTATCTGAGATAAGTGAAAAGTTTCATATGAACAGCAGCAAAGCATATTTATTGTAACGGGTAAGTAGTATCTATATAGATATTTCAAATTGTTGAATCTCTACTAAAAACTAACTGAACTAATGTTTTCATCGGATTTTTTAATTTTGCAGGTTGAACGTGTTCATCACCCACATTGGAATTGCTCTCAGTGATGTGGTTGGTCACAGCCGACAGCAGCATCGCCTTCACATAACAACAGTTAGATGCTGCTAGAGCCATCACCAAGGGAAGGACAGAGGCGACAGCTCCAAGCTCTAAGGTTCACGCTAGATATTAGGGCCCATCAGTTTTTGAGAGCAGCCAGCTCACGGTGAAGGGTTCTTTCTTACAAAAATTGAAAATGAAAAGCTAAGTCCTTTTTAAATTGCATCTGAGCTACACCAGCCAGAAGAACTAATGCCACGTGCAATGCAGGCCCACTGGTGGGCTCACACAAGTGCTCACGTCAGACATTCATACAAGATGAGCATGTTGGAGCCCCAAGATGCGTTATTGATATGTCTGTTCCTGCCAGGGCGATTTCAAATGTTTGGGTGGCTGCTGAGGTCACACTTCAGTATTAGTTATGAATGAACTCTGGCCAAAATAGTGACCCAGGGCCCCTTGTTTCCCATATATTTGCTTCTTTCCTATTGTGTCTATAGATGCCTGTCCAAGCGGCTGATGCTATAGGATGCATTTTGCGGCTCCTCAAGGCAACACCAAACAGACCAAATCTCCCCACATTATTGTAATCCAGATGTTCTATCATCTGCTCCAACAAAATTGACCTTTCACCTCCGGACTCTGCTAGTCATCTGATTAACTGACTTAACCTAAGCCTTCATGGCTTATTTACAATTCACTTGTCATTCATCCATCAGTGCCAGTTACCATGTTCGAGTTGACCGGGAAGGGTTGGCTGGGGTCAGCGAGCAATGTGAGACTCACAGACTGCAGGGTATCCGGGAAAACAATTTGGAAAGCAGGGGGAACTCTGGTTTCCAGAAAACTCACACTGAATGCACAGCCGCCTGCCCTGTGTAAAGTTTACAAAAAACCCAGAACTGGAACGTCGAGCTGTGAAGTGTGACCTGAACGAATGGAATCCTCACACTGATAGCATCTGATTGCTTGGCTGTGCCTTGAACTTGAAATTCAGCCCATAGGTTTGTTTTTGTTTGTTTTTGTTTTTGTTTTTTAACGTCTTGCTGGGAATAAACAAGCTGTAGACTTTTTCTTTATGCTGGGAAAAGGCCAGTTGGAAGCAATTGAAATGTAAATTATAAGTAAATATGGTAATATAAAGAAAAGGTTTATTTTAGATTTCGTAACAAACCACCGTACAGTTATGAATGTTCAGGCGAAAGCAGACGCTTCCCATTACCTGCTGCTCCTGGAGGGTGGACCAAGCACAGATGATTGCTTTATCATCACCCTCCTGGGAGCACGCCAGATGTTAGAGACAACACGGCAGAAGAGAACGGGCCTGAAACGGGCCTGGACCGCCGCCACGGAACTAACAGGAAGCAGCGAATGCATGAGTAGCGAGAAGTAGCTTCAGCATCCCCGGGATGGTACAGGCCTAGCTGTCCGTCACTTGCTGCACGGTTTACTCCCTTGAAAAGCCTTCTGGGTATTTAAAAATATATAATATTATGCAAGTTGTAAAAAGTACTTTTGCCAAATCTGATCATCTCGTTCAGTAGCATATGAATGGCATTCATATTTTTGCTATAGTGAAATACATTCTCTACCAGAAGCCAGTGAATTTGTTCTATAAAGGGCAGGCAATAAATATTTTTGTTTTTATGTGCGATACAGTTTTTGTCACAATTACTCAGGTCTGTTGTGTAGCGTTAAAGTGGCACAGACAACACATTAAATGAATGAGCGTGGATGTGGCCCCATAAAATCTTATTTACAAACATTGGCAGCAAGTTGGATTTGGTCTGTAAACCAGTTTCCTGACCCGCCCTCGCCTATGTTGGTTTTTTGTTGTTGTTTTTTCTGCTCACTAGGTGCTACAGTGATTGATCTGCATATGGGTGGTACTCAATATTTGCTGTAGATAGGATGACTAAGTGAATGACTTTTAAAACAAACATTTCAAAGTTGAGAGATGTTAATACTTCTCTACATTCTTATTAGGAAAAAAATAGCTTCATAATCACTGTTTTTGCCTTAAAAGTAAGTAAATACCAAAATATTCTTTCCCAATCAATCCCTAAAAAATAATTTTGCATTTTTAGGAGAAGACCACATAGAATAGTAAAAGCTTTCATTCAAGAACTACTTAAGAGATCATTTATACCATGACTAACTCCTTAGAAAAGTCTTATTTAAACATTTAGTTATGATCTTTTTCAAAGAAAATTAAAGGAGCTATATAAAAAAGAAAATTTTATAAATATAAGAAAATGAGAAAATATTTCTAGATTTGAAAATAAAATACTTAATAGTTGGTTACAACTCATGAAATTTGGCTTAGCTGATAATGCAAAATGCTTTCAAATGTAATTATAATTTAGTCATATTTATTCTTTCAGCCTAAGATTTTTTTATTATTATTCATGTTTGCGTGATAAATTCACTGAATACATGGCAACACAATTATACCCATGACATGTTTTATGACATTGCAATTTTAATGAGAGAAGAACTAACTACCTCTTTGACACCTCAGAGCATAGACGGGAGAAATCAGAATAAAAGTGCTGAGAGTTAGAGACCTGATACCACACCAGCGTGGTGCAGACAGGAAAAGAAGCCAGAAGTGCAATTTCCAGGGGAGGCTGATGGATCCTACATAGCAACCTGGACTCGGACAGTTTCTCAGAAAATTTCTTGATCCCACCATGTTACATCACAGTCCTGTGCATTTGTATTTTCTCACATGGTTCCCAATCAGGAGTAGCAGTCTTACATACGGCCGTCCTGACTCCCCTCCAAAGACTACCCCATATATCTATCCGTGGTGTTGTATTAATCCTCGCTTCTTCTCTGTATCTACTCAGAGCTGTAGAGCACCTTCTCTGAGGCCTGGAAACATACTGATCACACTGCGATGCTTTGACCTGTACTGGTATGTTAAGACCATCAAGTGGCTAAGATTTTATGACCTGCTTACAAGGTAACAAGTTAGCCTGCCAGTTTCATGGATGCTGAGAAAAGACACAAGATGCTTGTGTCAGAGACAAAGGACTTTATGACTCACAGCCACTGAAGGACGCTGGAGAGGCTGCTCCTGTGGAATACTTGAACCCCAGCTTCCTTCGGAAAGTAAAGAGACCCAGGCAGGGCCTAAGCAGACAAAAGGCTGCAGTACATGAGAGGAGCCCTGAGCCCAGGGACCGGAAACTTTTCTAGAGAAACGGTTTGAAGCAGATCCTAATAAAAGGGTATCAGTCGGCGTAAGTGGAGGAAACAGATTTGATCTCTTTGAAAAAAAAGCGTTTTAACAAGTTCATGTCATGTTCTAATGTACGGAATTAGATATAACTAAAATATTCGATTCTGCTAATTCACTTCTGGGCCACAGGGGGGTAAAAATGGCCCTACCATTCGTGAGATCATTAGGCCAGTTTGGTAAACACAAGTGAAATCGGCTTTTCTTTTAAGATTTATCCCTCTTTATCACATAATTGAAGATGGGAGCTCAATGAGGCATGCTACAGATGAGGCTTAATTGACTGTCGAGCATCTTTGACACTAAAGCCTTTTGTTTCATTATCTAAATTCTTTCTGTAAAATTACACAGTCAGAACTCAAATGGTCTTAAAGGAACAAAAATTTGAATTCAATTATATGTTCTAAATAAAAGAAGTACATGCTACATGTTGCCTTGACATAGATGAGGCTTTGAGGTGTTCATGAAGATTGACGCTACCTCTGATCATGAAGATAAGAAGCTATGTAAGGATGCACTAATTCTTCTTGGCATAAGAGGGTCTATTTCTGGGCAAGGTTTGCCAGATAGATGTAGAGTTTCATGCATTAAAGAGTTCTTTTCAGTTTAGACGTTGAACAAACAATGGCTACATTGGGACTTCCTTTGATTTCTCTTTCCGATGCTGTAGAAATGTTCTCAAATCCCAGAGCCTGCCCATTAGCCTTATTTCATTATGTGTTTGCCAAAAACAACAGTAGGATTAGACCTCCAACTGAATGGCACATCTTTTCCCAAGTTTACTTCTATTCTATTATTATTATATTATTCACAAACTTGAATTTGCTTTTTGGCCACCTAGCCTCACTGTGAAGATAATAAACTCTCCAAAGCAGCCCCACTGGGCTTAGTTAACCTAGAATCTAGTGGTTAGAAGGAATACCAAGGTCATCTAATGTTCCTTTCCAAGGCACGGTTTTTCTAGTTCTCCTGCTTCCTAACTCATTAGGAAGTGAAGTGAGTGGTGGCAAAGTTTCTCATTGTGAGCAGAAGTGTGTCTTTAATCTTTTCCCAATAGCCTTGAAGTTTAACCACAAGCAACAGAAAAGTATAACTAACAATCGTAATCATTGTATACTGAAAGACCAAACTTCTCCCTTATTTTCACTTTAGTTCCTTAACTCATTGGTTATATCGCATTTACCCTAGAACCCATCCAGACTAATCACCAAATTTTTCAGGATCCACTAAATGTTCTCCACATTTTCAAACAAGCTTTTTCAAAACACTCAAATTTTTTTAGGATAGATAACCTTATATGGTGAAATGACTAACTTCACCAAATATTTTTTTTTAATACAAAAAAAAAGAAAAAATCAACCTATACACATTACACATATAATTCATTTCTAGTTACAAATTTGGATTTCATTAATAGAAAAAAACCCATATACAATTGTTTAAAATATTTTAGACATCAGCACTAAAGATGTTTATAGATGTGTCAACTAAACCATTAAATGTTCACTGCTATGCCCCTTTGCAGGTATGAGTAACACAATTATGCATCAGTAAACAATCAGTATTTCTGACCAATATTAAGCACTAATGATAGCAAATCTAATACCTAAAGACATATTTTAGATCAATAAGAATTTCTTTAACTTTAAAATTTATAGTCAAAAACCAAAAATACTTTAAAAATGAAAAGGAAACAAAAGAATAGGCTACAAAATTATTTGTTTTCAGGGGAGAATAAATAAGCAGCGGAGTATGGTAGAAGGCATCTTGTGGGCTTCCTTCCACAGATACAGGAAATTTTAGAACTTCATATCACACAGCGTATTATCTGTGGAATCAGATATCTTTATCTAATGGATAAAACCAACACCAAATTTAAAATCCTTAACAATTCAAGGAATTATGAGACAAAAGAAGGAAAGCAATATTTTTCAAAACCTCACATTATTTCTACACTTTTTTTTATATACAATGACTACAACAATAAAAGAAAAAAATAACTAAGTGTTCACCAGTACAACGTGATTGGACATGACGTCTATGTCATTGGCTAAATAGAAAATTGCTCACCCTGCTTTTCAGTTCTTTTGGACCAGAATCCATGTGGGGCAGAAATACAGCATCAACCACTCTTGAGGGCAGGCGCAGCAATGAGATGGGGGGGATCTGACTTCTTCAATAACTTCATGAGGCAGGAAGACCTGTGCCTGTCTGGGCCACCACTTCTAGACTGTCACCTTATTTTAGCCACCTAGTGTTCTTGCTAAGTTATACCCATTAAGCAGGCTGACCATACATACCATCTTACACGAGACAGAAAACAACGATCCTGTCCTATTTCAAATGGTATGTCTGGTCAGCCTACTGACACGTTGAATGCAGCTCGGTGAGACTAGGTTGACCAGATGTACTGTTTGATATGGGACAAGACCATCATTTTCTGTCCTGTTTAAAAGTGGTATGTCTGGTCAGGCTACCGTGAAGACTCTAGGCTAACTAATTCATTAAGTATCCAGAGTTCTGAATGTCCATTACTTATTTTGTTTGGTGACTGTTGTCCAATTTGCTATTATTATTATTGATGCAGTTACTTTTGGAGATTTTAAAATCCAATCACTTTTTCTTTGGTTCAAAACACATTTTCTAGGTACTGTAACCCATGTGTGCTTTGGAAATGCAGAAATGCAAGAGCATTTTAAAGAGATTGCTTCTTACTTTTTACATTTCACAAAAGAACTCACCACACTTGATGTATGTTCTTTGGGTCTAAATTTATGGCACATTTTTGAAGGCATTCACTGTCAATTCAGCTACACTGCTATTTTAGACAGTTTTATGAGGTCCATTTTTCTCAGCCTGATACTTCAGTGGGTCCTAACCCATACACGCTCACTGGAGAAGTGTACACACAAAACAAATACGGGGTCATCAATCAAACAGCAAACACTGAGGGGCTACTGGGGCAAGTTCTCCAGTGGGCAAGCGCGATTCAGAGAGGGTGAGACATGACCGCTGGTACTCAGGAGTCTGTCATCTCAGTAGGGAGCCAGAATGCACATGCACATGTGACCCAGATCACTAGGAAACCCCGGGGAAACGCCATAAAGCTCCTATGAAGGGCTGGGGGGGGGGGGATATTTTAAGGTGAAATTGATGGAAAAATGTAAAGCTGCCTAAATGTGCTCTCAGCACCTTTGATACACGTCAGTATTCTTCTTCTCTCAGTGTGTGACCCCATTCCAGACACATACCCCTAGTTCCTCAAATCCACCTGCTGTGATTCCCATCCTCCCATCATGCATTGCCACCCAGAAGGGTTAGAATCAACAAAGCCTTTTGCTTTGGACTTTTGTCTTTTCCTTCCACGGTTGAATGTTTCTGCCCTCTATAGATCTGAACTCAAATGCAATGATGATCTAGGCAAGCTAGCTCAGCTCACATATATACTTCCAGCATGTCCAGAGGTTCAGTGTGAAAGAGAAGAAAGAAGGGTAGCCTAGTCCGGACTGACAACTCGGCCTGGCTACCGGCCCTTTCTAAGGCCTGTCTTTCATTACAAGGAAGAGCAAATGCATTGTCCAGACCTTGTTTGCCTGCATGGAACTGGACTAATGTTAGCCAGTAGGAAGCAGTTGTATGAGGATGGGAGGCAGAAAGGCAGAGCCACTATTCCCTAGAGGGCACTGCATTCGGATGTGGGTGCAGACATCAGATGTCCCTGCACGCTCCCAGGAGCTGCTGAGAAACACGCTTTACTGCTGCAGAGCAAGAGCACTAGGGGAGTCCCCAGGGATTATGGACAACGGTCCCCAGGTCGCAGGAAGCACTTCAGCACCACGTGCTTCCCAGCTTCCGGCTGAGGTCTCTGTGAGGGCCGTCCCACACCTCAGTGTCAGCTTCCTCCACAGTCTCGCTTCCCGTTCTTTGTGCATCTGTGTTGGCCCCTGGTCCTTGCCCAAGCCCTTTACTCCTGGAGCACATACAGTGACTTGGGTTTTCTAGGTGGGACCCTGACTTAGAGCCACAGACCGCCATCCTTCCTAAGTGAGCAGATGACAGGAGGGAAGGGCTGGCACCTTTTTCCTACACACACACACACACCCCAAACATACACATATACATAAACACACACATATACACAACAAACACACAAATGAACACATAACACACACACACAACAAATACACACACACACCCTGAACAACACATGGGGAGAGTGGGGAAGAGCAATCTCATTCTAAACTCAGTAATTCACTTGAAGACTGCAGAACAGGGGGTGGGCCCGGTGCAGAAGTCCAACGTGGTGCCAGACATAACCAAGGGGTTACCAGAGCCCCGAGAAAATGCTGAGGAGGCGGCACGTCAGGGAACTGTTCACCTGGAATGCCACAAAGGACATAGACAGATCCAAGGAAAGCAAAAACAGAAGCACAGAACAAGGCAAGAGCAACACAGGGAAGTGAGTGCAGATTCAGGAAATCAGGTTACGTTTTAGGTGTCAGCGGGAAGACAGTCTCCATTTGAAATAGCACGACTATCCTGACAGGAGTTGGAAGTCACTGTAGAAGAGGACCTGGGGTATCTCTCTCGTCGCACCCCCGTCCTAAAGAGCCACGGCCGCCACACAACTCACGAACGCCCCATCTCCAGCCCCCATTTAAGTCCTCCTCTTCCTTTCTCACTCACGGCTATACGTGTGGTTTTTAAAACATCAAGAGCTGAGCTTTACTGCCATCCACTGTCTCTGAGCGCAGCCATAGCTGCACTTTAGGAAAGCTTCGGTGACGGTGACAGGAGCCAGCCTGGAGTCACTCCACCTGATGACTTGCAGGATGATGACATGTCTTTACGGTGCTTTCCCGCCAACAATGCGTAGGCGGCTAAAATACACGTGGTGGGTGCGTATTTAGACGTTTTAAAGATTTGAGTCGCATCAAAATTACCTTTAAATGAAATGGCAACTGAGAGAAAATACAAGTATTTTCAAATCACACATCTGATAATGGGTAATATCCGGAATATATAAAGAACTGTTACAACTGGACTACAAAACAATAAATAAATAAATAAATAAATAAATAAATTGAGTTTTAAAATGTACAAAGAATTTAAACAGTTATTTCTCCAAAGATGACATACAAATAGCTAACAAGGATATACAAAGATGCTCAACAGCACTAGTTATCAAAAAAAAATTCAATGGAAACCTACCATGAGATATCACCTCATACCTGATCGAATGGTTACTGTCAAAAAGATACAAAACAGTAAGTGACCGCGAAGGTGTGGAGCAACTGGAACTTTTGTGCACTGTGTGGAATTATAAAATAGTACAACAGCTAAAAGAAAAATAAAAAAAACAACAGTATAAAGTTTCCTTAAAACGTTAAATAATAGAGGAGGCCAGGACAGCTCAACAGGTTGGGTGCTTGCTTTGCAACCGCGAGGTCCAGGGATTGAGTCCCAGCCCCGGCCTGTGCAACCCACACGCTGAACTCTGGTGCACGTCCTGGTGGCGACGGTTCTCGCCTCCTGTGCAGGAGGCCCCCAGTTCAGCCTTGCCTAGTGCTGCCCTACATCCACCTGTGTGGAATGAAACCATGTCAAAAAACCAACGATGTACAACTACAGAGACTGCTCTGGGTCCTTCCCCCTTCTTTCTCTCCCTTTCTCTCTTTCTCTCTTTCTTTCTCTCTCTCTCTCTCTCCCTCCCTCCCTCCCTCTCTCTTACCTTTTCTCAAGACAATAAAAATAAACCTTAAAAAATAAAGTTAAAAAAATAAAACTACTGTATGAGCTAGCAATCCCACATCTGGGTAACTCAAAAGAATAAAACCAGGGTCACAAAGAAATATTTGCATACTCATAGTGACAGCAGCTCTATTCACAATAGCCCAGAGGTATAAGTGACAAACTATGGTGCATGCACACACAAACACACTGGAATATTATTCAGCCTCAGACAAGGAAGGAAATCCTGCCACACGCTCCCACATGGATGGGCCTTGAGGACATTATTCCTAGTGAAACAAGCTAGTTCCAAGAGGACAAACGTATCATTCTACTTACATGAGGTACAAAGAATAGTCAAATTCCCAGGAACAGAAAGGAGAATGGGAGTTGCTGGGTGCTAGGTGGGATGAGGCAGCAAGGAGAAGTGTTATTTAATGAGTTCAGAGTTTCAATTTTGCAACATGAAAGAGTTCTGCTTCCTAACACTGGGAACATACGTAACAGCCCCGAAGTGCTCACTTACACGAGGGTAAGACAGCAAATTTTATGTGCTTTTTACCACAATTTTTAAAATAGCTCAGAAAATGATCTTTAAGAACATTACAAGAAATAATTTTCACAGAAAATGTGCATGCTTCCCTCCAGACCAGGGGCCTGCCACTTAGTCACATTTGCTGCTATTTTTCCTGTGAAGTCTTTCTTAGTGTAATGTCTTGTATTTCTGTGCACGCAGTTTCCACGGACACCTGTAGGTTACAGAGTACTTTCCTTGGGTCCCTCTGTCGGTAATTTACTATATTTATGAAACTTCAATTTCACTTAAACTCTAAAACTATCAAAACGCTATTAGCTTGCTTTTTATACATCACACAAAAACATCACAGACCATCATCAGTTCAAATGCTTAATACACTGGCTGAGATTCTGCATTACGCTTTGTGCTCAGAACATTAAGATGAAGATAACACAGTTCTTACCTCCAGGACCTTGCAATTCACTAAGTGAGCAGATAATGATGACACTATAAACGGGAAGCAAATGAATACACACAAGGTGAGAAGTTCAATGATAAAAGTGCACAGACAGCATGAATAGGAGGTGATTGTCAGAGCACACAATGAAAGCTTTGGAGAGGGTTTAAAACCAATAGAATTTGCCAGGCAATGGGACAAAGCAAAGAGGGATAAAGAAATTCTAACAGGGGGAAAAAAAAGCATTAGTAGATGAATAATACACAGTATTCAAGAACTACAAGTCTTTCAGTATTGCTGGACCTCACAGAACAAGAGGGAGAAAGAAAATAGAAATTTGCAACAATATGTAGAGACCAGGTAACAGGGGTTTTGTAACACCAATAAACTCGAACTTCATATTGTTAGTTAAAAAAAAAAATTCTTTCAGAGTTTTCAGTGAAATACAGCATTAAGATCAAATTTTTATTTAAAAAAAAAACATAGTAGGAACATTGTTGATTATACTTTGGGCAAGGTAAGACTGAAACAAAAGGGCATCAGCTAGAAAACTCTTGAAGCATTTGGATTAAGGATATTGAAACACTGATTTAAGGCAAACAGGCATGTAACAAAGGAGTGGAATCTGAGAACTATTTATAAAGTTTGCAGGTTGTGATATTTAGTTTGGTATACTAGATGAAAAGAAATCTATGACGCCTCATGGGTTCTCAACTTCAGTACCTTTGTCAGACAAAAATACAGAAGTAACTTCAGAGGATGGTTGAGGAATAATCATAATATATTGAGCTCGGGCATCCTGGATATATTATAGCTTCCCCGGGGGCCCAGAGACAAAGATGCCCACGAAGTGGCTAAATACATGGTTGTGGACCACAGGGCAAGACTGGGCCTGGGATAGAGAATGGAGATTCGCACACTAAGCCTTAATGGTGGATGACATTCCTTAGGGATGTCAGGTGGAACAACATGAAAGGTGCACAGAAATATATATCCCAGGAAGTACAGTTCACACGAGTCAAGAAGGAGTAGAACCATTCAAAACACACTATGCTAATATATAAACAAAGTCCCTAATATTCTTAAAAACAACCCACATATGAAAGCATAATTAATTTTATAGCACTAATCTGAATTCTCATAATTTACCTCCTCACTCTGTTGAGTGGATGGCTTTAAAGTAACGTACTCTACAATCTTGTCATCACAAAATCATATCATTTCATCTCACTTTTATAAGCCTGTCTCCCACACACTGTCACCCCTCACCTGAATGAACAGAGTCCTCCCTGAAACTCATGGTCATTACTCTATCCCCATCTGCTCTGGAGACACATTTTCTCCAATCTCCCAACATCACCATGTTCATGCCCTTTCCACTGTTCCCTTCTCATCCTTTGGCTAACTACCCTGACAATCTAGTTAAGCCATGCTCCGATACTAATGGCTTCAACACTTGAATGCTCCACTTTTTGTTTTTTCACAGGAGTTTTTCATCCTTTCATTGACACTGTGTTATCCTCCACGCAGGCTAACCAAAAGCTATTCCAGAGAGCACAGCACAGAAAGGCACACTGGTCCCATTAATATGTTTAAATTATGCACAGTGACAGAAGAGAAAAAACATGGGCAAGTTAACACAGTAGGGCATGAGAACAGGGTAGCAGAACCCTGCCACCAAGTCATGGGTCACACAGTGTTCTATGTACAGTCGCTCTGCAATTTCTGCCACATCAGACTTCTCCATTGATGACATGGCTAAAACCAGAGTTGAGATGTGAACAAGGGGGTTTAGTGGATCCAAAAGCCTGGAACCAATACTTGGTGACAGTACTGGAGAGTATGGGAGCATGTAGGCCAGGTAGCGGCCATCACTGGAAAAGAAGCTCAGGATTTTAGGTGCATTTCTTAGACAGAAAGCAGCGGAGCCAGGATGGAATCATAACAGTTATGATTCCATGGGTTGTCACACTACAATCTCATGAATACTGAACACTGCAAGGGTGTCCCGTCTGTACAAGGGCTGTCCAGAAAAAAAAAAAATAGCCATAAATGCCTCTATTTTTCATATTACATGTCTGGAACTTTCTAGGCAGCCCATGTATATTTATATATCTTCAATATTAGCTACCTCTGGGCCCTTCCATCTCCTTCTATCTGTATTCAGCATATAGACTCTTATTTAATTTCTTATCTAACATGTCTCACTTGCTTATCCATTTAACTCATCTTAAGGATTCTGTTTATAGTTTGTGTGCTGCTTACATATTCAGTATATATACCTGACACAACCTATGAGTTTCAACAACGTTTATAATTGATTCATCGTCAATGCTTAACATAAATAATGAGTTTTTTAGTAGTTTTATTCATAGCAAGTTTTTTCTCTTCATTTATAACATAATTGCGGGTTCTTGATTGAGGCAGCAATACCTATTACAAATGAATACTAGTGACACTTTCAGGCACATGACAGGCCACTGAAAGAGATAGTTTGATTAAAAAATGAAAACTTTAGATTTCCATGTAATCACATTTCATAGATAGCTGCTTGCTATTTAGAGACTTGAATACCCCAAACATTCTGACACTGTGTCTCTCAAAGTTCTCGACAGCACACATATCCTGGAAAACATCCATGGGTGCTAGTAGTTTATCCGACGAGAACCTCCCAACGACATTGTCAGACAGTTGCTAAGTCAAATTCTATATATAGTTCTTTTTTTTTTTTTTAAGAATGTCCTAAATATATGTTTTTATTATAAGGTATTTCTTTGAAAGTAGACTCTTCACATGAATTGAAAAGTATTTAACATAATCATTGCTTTTTTTTTATTGTTAGATTTATTGGGGTGACATTGATTACATAGGTCCCAGGTGTACAATTCTACAGTACATCCTCTATGTGTTGCATTATGTGTTCACCACCCAGAGACAGTTCTCCTTCTATCACCATGTATTTGATGCCCCCTCCCTACTCTCCCCCCTACCACCCACTCTTACTCTCAGGTAACCACTAAACTATTGACTGTGTCCATGAGTTCTTGTTTCTTTACTGCTTTCAGTTTTATATCCCACACATAAGTGACATCATATGGTTCTTTTTTTATTTTTCTGTCAAAGTAAGCCAAACAGAAATTCTTCATATTTCTGAAGAATATAAAGAAAAGGAATAGAGAATAATGATTTTTTTACTTACTAAAATAATAATTCAACCAACCTTTCCACTGCTATGAGAATGTTTTTTAATTCAGAAATGTTGACAGCACTAAAACGTTTCTAGAAATTCATATTTGAAACAATGATAATCACCCATTGCAGGTGTTAGGTCAAAGTCTACGTAATGATATTAGTTTGCTTTGTGAATAACTATACTCTCTTGTAAAACCAAACCATTTCTTGAATATCTTACAGTTTCAAGAATTTGTTAATTTGTTTATTTGGCATATTAAAAGAAAAAAAAAGCCCCAAGGAGTAAGAATCTAAAATAACTTTTCTTTCAGAATTAAAGGATGTCACCTCATTAGAGGAAGCAATGCAGTGAAATATAAACAGTCCATGGTGTTCCCATTAATAACAGTTACTGTGTCAGGTTTTGAGCTAATTAATAAAAATTTCCAGACATCAAATTAAAAAAGAAACAACAAAACAGTATAATAACATAAGCCAAATATATTTATTTAGTGGAATTAGCAAGTAGTTATTTCTTAATATTATTTTGTTGATTGCAAATAAAGCTTATGTGTTTCAACTAGTATTTCATTAAATTGAAAAGAAATAGAAGATCTTCCATTAAAACTACTGGGAGGAACCATAGGAAAAAAGGTTGTTGACAGCTGTCTTAGCAATGATTTTTCTGGATTCAACACCAAGAGCACAGGCGACAACAGCAAAAACAGGCAGGTGGGATTCCATGGACTAAAAAGCTTCTGCACAGCAAACAACACACCAACAAGATGAGAAGGCACCCTATGGAACTGGAGAAAATATCTGCAAATCATATACTGATAAGGAGTTAACCTCTAAAATCTATAAGGAACTCATACAAATCAATAGCAAGAAACAAAGAGTGCAACTTACAGGACACAAATAAATATTTTTCAAAAGAAAATACACAGATGACTAAAAGACACATGACACTCGCTCAACATCATTAATCAGCAGGGAAATGAAAATCAAAGCCACAGTGAGGTCTCACTCTACACCTGTTAGAATAGCTGTTATAAAAAAGATAAAAGATAAGTATTGGCCAGGATGTGGAGCAAACCATGCGCATGGTGGGAATGTAAAAATCATTCAAGCACTATGAAAAACAGTGGGGTGGTACCTCAAAAAAATTATTTCTTTAAATAAAATTATCATGACCCTGCCATCCCACTTCTGGGCATATATCCAAAGAAAATGAAATCAGTATCTCAAATAGACACGTGCACTCCCGTGTTCACTGCAGTATCGTTCACAATAGACAGGTGTGAAAGCAATGTGTGTCTCCATCAATGGACAAATGAATACAGAAAATGTGGTGTAATGTACATACACAATTGACTCTTACTTGGCCACAAGAAAGAAGGAAATCCTGTATTTGCAATCAAGTGCATGAAGATGCATGAGATTATACTAAGTGAAATAAGGCAGACACCGAAAGACAAAATACTGCATGATATTACTTATATGTGGAATTCAAAACAAACTCATAGAAGCGAAGAAGACAAAGGGGTTCTCAGAGGCTGGGGGTGGGGAAAATGAGATACTGGTTAAAGAGTATGAAGTTTTAGCTACACAGGATAAATAATGTCTAGAGATCTAATGCACAGTACTATGACTATAGCTAACAATGCTATATTGTATACCTGGAATTTGCACACAGGTTACATTCTGTTTTCTCACTATAAAACATGAGTGAGGGAGGAAGGAAGGGAGGGGGCAGAGAGAGAGAGAGAGAAATGGTAACTGTGTGAGGTGATGGATAAATTAATTAGCTTGACTGTGGTTATCATTTCACAATGCATACAGATATCAAAACATCAAGTTGTGTACCTTAAATATATACAATTTTTATTTGTCAATTATACCTAAATCAAGCCATTTAAAAAAAGAAAAAATATTTGAGATGTATTAAGTAGAAGAAGCAATTTCAGGCCAAAATCCACAATGTAATAGTTTTGGTTAAAATTTAAAAACTAAGTGTCCTCTTCTTTGGGTTTATCAGTACCCATGGAACTGTACACAAAAAAAGAGCACATTTTGCTGGACAAAAAAAGTGAATTTAAAAGTTATGTGACTTCCCAAAGGTACATTCTACAAACTTAAAAACAAAAAAAAAACATTTATCAAAAAATGCGTCAACTATGTAGTGTGAAAAAAAAAAAGCATGTGCTTCAAGTAATTTTATGCCTGCCAAAAATGAAGATATTGATAATGGTGTATTTGGGGGTCAGTGATGATTTATAGTATTTAGAAATCTGAAAATGTGCACAAGGAGAAAGCCCAGAGGCGCCCTAGTGAAATCAATGAGGCGCGGCAACCATACATTGTGGATATGTCAACATAAAATCAAAATGACAAGGGAGTATGAGCAATAAATGTAAAATGACAGCCATACAATCACAAAGCCATGTAAACATCAAAAACAGATAGGACGAAGGTGAATGTTCAAACCTTACAAGTCAATCTTTAATCCTAGACCTAAAAAAGTCTAGAAATCCAGTCAGGCAAGAAAAGGATAAAATGGGAAGCCCTCCCATGGTCACATGTAACATCAGAAAGCAATGAAATTATCACCAGTCCTTCTATGACCTAGAGTCCAAATTTAGTTTTGTATATTCATAATAAACACTACCCCAGGTGGGTATGTGGTGGGTGATTTCCTTCTACATTCATCATGCCATGTAGAAGCACAAAATAAAGCATCAAAGTACACAGTCTTTCAGCTCACGTTTCAAAATTTATGTTCCAAAGTGGCCAGCAAGATGTGATTTCATCAGATGACCTGTTAGTGTTGAAGACAGAATACACACACAACCACACATGCTCGCAGCTCTTTCAATTTACTTAAAGAACTTATTAGTAGTGCATGTCCTATCATCAAAGGAGTGGGCTGAACACGGGTGAATGCAAAGAGGAGTCCAGGCCTCAGAGTTTCTTACTGCCCTATGGACAGGTGGGGATGCCCATGAGAAGCACAGGACAGGAGAGAACACCTTGGCAGGATGTGGCTTTAGTAAGAAAGCTCTCAGCCTCCCATTCCCAAATCTGAGCACTGATGCTTTATATATTCTCTAACTTCAAGGCCCATCCCAAAGGTCATGCCTGGGACGAGTCCTAGGAAGTAGGAAAGGAAGCTGAAGGGTGTGGGTGGAGCATGAAGTTCATGTTTCAGCTAACTGCTTTGGTTAGAGACTCATTCTATCAGGAACCTGGATAAACAGTAGGAGACACAGTGCATATTCCTGTATCAAAAAAGTTTAAAAAAAATTATAGGGAAAGCTGGGATAGCTCAGCAGGTAAAGCGCTCGCTTTGAAGCCCCAAGGACTGAGGATCGAATCCCGGCCCCGGCCCATGTGGACCCACATGCTGAGCTGGGCTGTGCCCCCAGTTCAGTTCTTGCCGGGACCTATGTGGGAGGCTCCCGGCCCAGTTCCTGCCCTGCACAGCCCTGTGCCCACCTGTGGAGTGAAACTATATGGAAAACTAATGTCAACTATGGAGACTGCTCTGGGCCCTCCCCCTTCTCTCTGTCTCTCTCTGTCTCTGTTTCTCTCTGTCAAAAATCAATAAAATAAATCTTAAAAAA
>PVKE010015636.1:0-33164 GCA_004027555.1 Craseonycteris thonglongyai
CACCCCCTCTACCGCTCCACCCACCTCTACCGCTCCACCCCCCTCTACCGCTCCACCCCCCTCTACCACTCATCCCACTCAGTCCAGTCACCCTCTGTGCTTCCGCAACACCTCTCTGGAATACCTAACTAGCTGCCTTCTTGGGCACTACTCAAGGCTCCCTGGAGCAGGGCGCAGCCATGCTAGCCCTGGGCTCTCCCCTCTGCGGGGCTCTATGGCCAGCACAGTCTCTCTCCAGCTCTCCTCAGCAGCTCTCCTCAGCAGCTCTCCTCAGCAGCTCTCCTCAGCAGCTCTCCTCAGCAGCTCTCCCCAGCAGCTCTCCCAGTCACCAAGCTTCTTCTCAAGTCCCTTTGCTGTTCACTGCACACCCGAATAGCAGGAGCTCCCCAGATCCGGGTGTCTCAGGAAAGCTGCAATATGTGTGCACCACCCTGGTCTCCCTACTTAGTGAGAGAGACGCCTCCCTCTGGCCACCCCTCACCCCTCCCTGATCCACCATGGCTGGATAATCCCACTTAAAAACTCCAAATCCATAAAACTCCCTGCCACTCAATTCTCCACCAGATTTATTTCCTCCTTAGCTTTCCTCCATTTTCAACCTTTTCCCATGGACTTCTCTCCCTTCAAAACATGGGCAGGGTTGTCCTCATTTAAAGAAAGGAAAAAAGAAAGATGTCCCTTTGGTCTATGACCTCCTTTCTATGAAGTCATGTTTCTTCCTTTATGTCCCTTCACAGCTTCTCCCATCAAAGACTTGTCCCCAAGCCCCTTTCTTATTCATTAGTCATAAGTGCTCAGCAGATGTCAGCAGAGCAGATGTATGCAGTAAATAATCTCACCATCCATGGAGATCTTATCCAGACAGAAACAGAAAAACCACTGTAGATATGTTTCCTCTTCTCACGATCTCACTCATCCAACTAAGTCTGTTCATTCTTAGTTTACAAGATCTACTTGAATCACTCACCTCCCCATATCCCATACTCCATTCCTTCACACCCTAAATCATGTCAGCCCCCTTTCATCTCTTGCTTCTTTCTTACCTCACTGTTCTCATGGTCACCAGTTTTGCTCTTCTCTAAGTAAATTCTCGACATGTCACCAAGATCATTTTCCCCCTAAAATTAACATTTCATTATGTCTTTCCCTTGCCCTAAACCTTTCAATGATACATAGCTTCCTCTGGGATAACTGCCAGAATACTTAGCACAGAAAATTATGAATTGGCCCATGTCTGTTCTTCTAAAATCATCTCCAAATACTCAGCCATGCATAGACCGTATGGGGATGTGTGCAGTTTCCCTCACATGCCACACTTCCAGCACCTAAAGCTGCCTAGAATATAGTGCGAACTGATAAATAAACAACTAGCCTCTTTCACCACTGCAATTCCTACTTGTTCTTCAGAATTCTGATCAGGTATCCTTTCATCCAGAAAGTTTTCCCTCCCTCAACCCAGGTACTTCTGTTATGACACTGGGGACACCTGCAATAACCTATCATTTATTCATCTGTCACTCCCACGAGACTGTGAATTCCTTAAGGGCAAACATCAGATCTTAGTCATATCTGGATTCACATCATTTGACATGATTTCAGGTATGTACTTATTTATACATTCAATTAATTTAACAAATCTCACTTGAACGTCTCCGTGCCAGACACCTTCCTGGGCACTTGAGATACAATGGAAAGCGAACTAGACAAGATCTCTGCCTCCAGGGAGCTTATTCATTCTAGTGGTGGCATCCGTCAGTGCACAACAATAAATAACATCATTATGGATCATGACACGTGCAGTGAATGAAATAAACAAAGACCCACGGTGAAACAAAAAAAAGAAGGATTTCTTTTTAATAAGATAGATGTAAGTGGCTTTTTTCAAAATAAGGTGGTGTCCAGGCTGAGACCCGAGTAATGAGGCAGCGCTAGTCACGCTAGCTGAATGAGACTGCATGATGCCAGAGGTAAGAATGAAATTGTGTGCTGGGTATCTTTGGACCTTCTTGGTGTCCAGGACAGCACTTCATACTCAAAGAGCACTTACTGCCCACTGTTTGATTACTTATTAATAATAAGCTCAAGTTTTGACATCAAAGGGCAGACCAAAGCACTGAGTGAGTAGAAAAGCCCTCTGAGGAGGATGAGGCTATGGGAACAATTGGCTCCTATCGAGAAATTGGATGGTGGTGATCTATGTCTCAAGGGAGTGCACAGATGAAAGATTTCACCAGGTGGTGTTCAAAGGCAATGTCGCCAAATGGAAATTCACGTTCTAAACACTTCTTGAATCTATAACCAGGTTTGATATTGCAATGTCAGTTACTTCGCCTTCTCTAGTAAAAGTTTCTGCATTTGTTTCCTGGGCTTATAATGATAAAGTCACTGGGACATCAGGGTAGTGATTGCTTTGGTATGTATCTCAGCCATTACTCTCTACAAGGAGAAGTGAAGGACGAAGCAGAGATCCAACCGCTGAGTGAGGAGTGCAGAGGTGCAAGCTAAGGGCAGACTCTCACAGAGATCACAGGAAGGCCTGCAGGGCCTTTGGGCACAATGCAGACAGATCCTTCCAGAAACAGCCTTCATGGGGATGTGCAGGAAGATTTTATCAAAATTGAGGGGCTAACACGCACGCATCGTGCTCTATGAACATACCCAGATCCCCTGACATGAAACTGGGCTGTTCACACTTGGCACTGGCTCTGTTCTTAACCTGTGAGAATAATGTGATGGCATTTCATAAGATCATGTAGCACATTATGCGAAACAATATCATGGAAGGGATAAAGTTAAAACTTTAGGAGATAAACAAGTATAAGACAGATCTGATTTTCAGACTCTAAACCATTTCTTAATATATTGTTTCTAAAGAAATACATTTAATGATATGCAATACGTGCCAAGTTCTATTTTAGATGCCAAGCAAATGAAAATAACTGAGACATGGTCCCGGTCTTTGCGTTTCCAGGCTAGTGTGGAAATAGATGAATATCAACAATAACTTGTGCCTGACACTCACACTGCATTTGCTACACTTCTAGAGTCACCCACTGAGTGTCTGCCCTTTACTAGATTTTGAGTTGTTGTAGGAAAGAAACAATTTCCTACTTGTATCTTTATTCCCAGTATCTATCTACCGAGCACACTGCCTGGCATACAATAGAGGGCTAGCAGATGTTTTCAAACTGAACCAAATAAATATCCATCTGTTAACCATTACAAGACAAAGTTACATTATATATTACAGAATTACTGAGAAAGGAACACATCACGTTTGTGGAGAGGAAGGGAGGTGGGGACAGGGAGTTAACACTGCCACAAACCAGAGCATATAGAAATTGGGTGCTCGATATTACTAATTGGGTAATACCTCTTAAAACACACTGAGACGAAGACATCATTTTCATTCTGAAGACCAGCACAATTAGAAGTACTGAAAATACCCAGTGCTGGTGAAATCACTGAGAGATGTACAGTCTGCTATTGTCTGTGGTATATGAATTGCTCCAAGCTTCTTGTAAAGTAATCTCAGGCATCTATCCATATTATAAATGCATTTATTTCTGATACAGCAATTATCACCTTTAGGACTCTAAAGTACATCACAGAGGGAAAATTAGCAAAATGTAATGACCTGCTTACACATGTTTATTGAAGCGCTATATGTAATAGCAAATACTGCATAAATTAGATACAGATCCATCACAAAGGTAACGCGAGGCAATAGCATGGGTGTTAAGAGAACCAACTCAGAAGCCAGCACTGCTGCTAACCAGCTGCACAACCACTGGGCACACGACTTAATTTTCAGTCTCGTTTCCCTTATCTGCAAACCTGGGCTCTGAGTGGTTCTTGTTTCTAGAGTTGTTATGAAGATAAAAAGCCCCCCAAATGCTTCCTAACATGCATGAAGCAGTATATAAGTTAACTAAGCATGCGGTAGTTTAATTCAGTAAACAACGTCCATCCTCTTTAATGCTTATCAACCTGAAACATTGTTCTTAAATGTAATCATCTAGATGGACATCCACGACTCATGAAGGGAAATAATCAGGTTATCAAGAGTCCTATGAATAGCTACTCCTATTCAACAAAAATGTGGCCCTGACATGTAAACTATATTTGTTGGCATTTTCAAGTTGGGTTGTAACTATATGAACAGAATCGCCCAAAATGCTTAGCATCACACCCCCCAGAAAAGCTGGATCTGCATGGGAAGTAAGAGAATATTAATCTGTTAAGCTCTTCATTGCTTGGCTCTTTATAATCGGCAGACAGTCTTTATTTTTAATAAGTGCAAGATTTAAATAAAATGAAATAAACTTAGAAGTCTAGGAACCACAGGCAGCTCTGCACGAAACAAATACAGGGGCGGGGGCGGGAGTCACGAAGCTCCAGAGTCCAGGATGCAAAGGGCTAACTCCAAAGCAGCCCCGATCCCACGGGAAGAGCATGGCTCTCTCCCAGGGCCACCGGGAGGCACTAAACATTGGCGAGCACCGGGATGCATATCCTCAGACTCCAAGAGTCTTGTTTGCAGGGAAATGATCACATGCTAGCTTTACTCTCTTTATTTTTTAGGGTACATCTGTTGTATGCCCTTGTTTTCAGAGTTGACTGAAAGCTGGGTTTTGTAGCAAAACCCCCTAGAGGGCAGGGAAACAATCTGTCCCAAGTTGCTCTTTGTTTTCCCTGGATGAGGAGAAGGAAGGGAATAGAGTTCCAGCTAATGGGAATCAGCCACAGGGTTGGCAGAGTCACTGCCTTCAGGTCAGTGTCTAAACCCCGTGTTCTCCAGAGAACAGCGTCTGCTGCCAACCCCACGCAGAAGTGTCAAGGCACTCTCTGGTCATCCTCTGCACAAACACTCCCCTGGGACACCTCTCTTGATGACCACTGTGTGTCACACCTCAGAGGATACACAGTGACTCCTGTGGGAAGGAAACCAGGTTAGCTCCAAGTGCAAAATCACATAGACAGGCTAACCCATTCTCCTGACTTTACCCATATGCTGCTCCTGTGTCCCCCACAAAACAGGTACTGAGGTGTGGTAAGTGCATCATTTCGGAGATCTGCCCAGACAGTGGTGTTTTGTGTGGGCCTGAAGATAGGACAGTTACTGAATCTCCAAAGAAGTCAGCTCTGGAAGGCAAGCCCGACCACAGAGAGGCACTGTGGGCGTGTGCCCCGTTCAGAGGACACTTTCAGGCCCTCCAGAATTGCCCAGGGCTCTCTCCCCAGATA
Source organism: Craseonycteris thonglongyai (assembly GCA_004027555.1). Classification (NCBI taxonomy): domain Eukaryota; kingdom Metazoa; phylum Chordata; class Mammalia; order Chiroptera; family Craseonycteridae; genus Craseonycteris; species Craseonycteris thonglongyai. The sequence goes on from PVKE010015636.1 coordinate 5,248, forward strand.
AGCCTGTCAGCCGAGGGCTGATCACACTGGCACAAGAGGGAAAAAAAGATAAATACATTTCTTCTCAGAGATGCTGTATTTAGATTTTGACATTTTATTTATCTCAACTGTTAAGCTTATCTTGCTTCAATATGATAAGACCCCCAGTTCTACAGAATCTCACAGCTTAATCCACTGTAAAGTGGAGAAGATTCTGAGGTGTAGTGAATTGTTCTGTGTCAGATCAGCCCCCTCTTCTCCTGGGCTTCACTCCCGGAGTGAACAACACAACACAAAACCAAATCAACAACTGGCTCCAGGATTAAGGGGTAATCAATGACAAGACCCATTGGAAGCAAAAGCTCCTGAATTGGGTGCAGTGGCATCTCGCTCCATCGCACAGGGCTTGCTGACGCACCAAGGCTTGAAGCCCTAGGACATCACTATGAGCCAGAGCCTCTGGACCCCTCTTCTATTCCAGCACCCCAAAGGCACTTGCCACTTGCCCCCTGTTAACTATTCAGCTGATCGAAATTGTAAAGAATAAAGGTTCAATTGCAAACTGTGCACATCTATTTGTTGAACAGAGAGTCATTGTCCTGTTGCTCAGTAGTTTTCTGGAGTAGGGCAAATGCTGCTCAGAATGTCACAGTGCTCTAAGATAAATAAATATTTGTATTTATATTTATATTTATCCAACATGGTTCAGTGGGTTGAGCACTGGTTTTGCAGTTCTGGGGTCCAAGGATCAGCTCCTGGCCCCAGCACTTGCAGACCCATATGTGGAACTGTTTGGTTTTTGCTGGGGTGAGCCTCCCATGTGAGAGGTTCCTGGCTGGTGGGGTGGGCCTCCCATGTGGGAGGCCCCTGGCTGGTTCCTGCCCTGTGTAGCCCTGTGCCCACCTGTGGAAGGAAAATATGTAGAAAACTAATGACGTGCAACCTTGGAGATTGCTCTGGTCCCTCCTCCTTATCTGTGTCTCTCTCTGGGTCTCTGTCAAAAACAATTTCAAAAATTATTTAGCATCATCCATGTGCTAAGTCCTATACTCAGTGCTTTTAGTGCCACGACAGTCTCTCAAAGCTGGCCTGTGCCCCTACCAATCCCCAGCGTGTGGCAGAGGCAGGTTTTCTGAAAGGAAAGTACAAGCTGGTGTAGGAAAAAAACAGTCAGCACTTAGCAGCCCACTTTCCTTCACCCAAGGCTGAACTAGGTGATGAGCTCTCTTCCTGATTCCCATCCTTGACCCACCCGGGCCTGCCCCATGCTTGCTCTACAATGAACATCCCAAAGAGTGTCCCTAAAGACCCGAGGCAGGCATGAAGAGAGGATCAAAATGCAAGCTCCACCAATGCACTTGTACAGTAGTCTAAATAGTAGCTCTTTGGTAGAGTTTGAGTGTATCAGCAATTGGTTGGAGGAGTCTATATGATCCTACAACATTAGGGTCTTTGTGTATTTGTATGTAGCCTGGGGCCTTGTGTTCTGCTAGGGTAAGGAATGCTATGGCTAGGAGAATTGGGATAATTATTAGTTTTTCCTTCTCTTTACCTTTTTCCTCTTCTAAATTGTATTTTCACTAAAGCACATGCTCTTTTCTCAAAGCAGTTAAATGAGTAGTGCTTTCTTTTTCTTTAAAGATTTATTTTAGTGCTTTGAGAGAAGGTGAGAGAGAGGAGTGGGGGGAGGGCCCAGAGCAGTCCCATACTTGTATACCATTAGTTGTTACATGCTTTCATTCCACACAAGTAGATGTGGGCTGCGCAGGGCGGGAACTGAACCAGGGCCTCCTGTATGAAAGGTGAGAACTTTTCACTGCCATTCGGTGATCACCAGTTGGACTGCAGTTCAACATATAGGGTTTTGTATGGGTTGGGGCCAGGAATGCAACCCCAGATCTCGCAATTGCAAGGCAAGCACTCAACCGCTAAGCTATATCAGCATCCCCTAAAATAAGGAGTTCTAATAGTATAAAATACCCACAGTACACATAAGGCAACATATGACACATACAACATGATATATATCACAAATGACTATTGTGAATTTGTTAGAAATGTAAATATATATATATATATATATATATATATATATAGGTACATTATACGTGTGTGTGTGTGGTGTATGTATATATATATATATGTACATATGGGTGCATGTATATTTATGTATGTATATGAGGACTGTTTGGAAAGTATCCAGCCATATAACCATTCACATTATATTGACAATGGCTGGATTTTTTCTGGACAGCCTTCAAATATATATATGCATATATATATATATATATATATATATATATATATATATAGACACACACAAACACATATACACACACACACATATACACACACACACATATATACACACACACATATATATATACACACACACACACGTATGTGTGTGTATGTATAAAAATAATGCTGTCTAGAAAAAAATCCAGGCATTTTCAATATAACAAGAATGCTTACATGGCTGGATACTTTCTCAACAGCCCTGTGTCTGGAAAGTATCCAGTCATAGTATATATGTCCTTCAGTAAAATTGACTGTAAGACTGAAAAGTCATTCTTGCCCCATTTTTCCCCTGGAGAGAGCTCCCTCAGAAGGGAGGCCCGATACTACTGGGATGTGATGTCACTTTGATTTCCATAACCCCCTCAGTGAGACAAGAAAAGTGCATTCTTCCTAGACTGGGGTGTCAGTAACAAGGCCCATCAGAGAGAAAGAAACACTTGAACAGGAGCTTCCACGGTCTAGGACAAGCTGCTGCCATGTCCATTCCGCGCGCCCTTCCCATTGCTCAGGTCGAAAGTCAGAGCTGCTTAAAGCCTGCCCCACTGAGACAGAATTGAATTTTTCTCATATGCCAACTCCACTTGCCAGGGCAGGTGCACTGGCAAATAAAAGCTGGCTTTTACTTTCATATTATGTACATACATTAGAGGAATCTATCAACGAAGCATAAACGTACTTAGAATCACTGAGATTCTGATGAACAGCGACGGAATTTCAACCACACAGCAGGTGTCAGGCCCTTAATGCATTAAACAACTGTCCTTTTTGAGACTTCTACCAAACTTCCCACACTTTAATTCTAGGACAAAATTTCCTTGTGATGTAACTCCACATAACTGACCTCCAAGTTGGGGAAGGAGTGTAATAACCTCAATGCCTGACAACAAAATAAAAGAACAGGATCAATCGTTTTCCTGGGTTTACTAGGTTCCCCTAAAGCACAAAAAAATGTATTTGGGGCTTCCTGCATATAGTATCAAGTCTAATGGCAAATAGACATCAGGAAAACATAAAATTTAATGAATAATCCCCTCACAGGGTATGGTAGATTATCTGGGGTATCTACTTAATCAGTGATCCTACAGTTCTATGACAACTGCATTCCTTTATAGGGGGAAGCCCTGCAACCAAATTGCTCCTATGTGAATCAAGCATCCCTTCTCACTCATTGTTGACTATATCAGGGGTAGAGCCTTACAAACACGGGGCCACTAAAGTCTTTCTCTCCACCAGGGGTTTCCAACCTTGTTGCTTCCCTGGGCTACACTGGAAGAATTGTCATGGGTCACACATAAAATACAATAACACTAGCTGATATGCTTTAAAAAAAAGGTTGCTAGTGGTTACAAGCTTTTGACTGCTCAAAGAGCATGCCCTCTTCTCTATTATTAGTATAGCCACACTACTCAGTCAGCATATGCATGTGTATGTGTGAGTGTGTGTGTGTGTGTGTGTGTGTGTGTGTATTGGGAAGTGGCTGATCAAAAGTGATACTCAACAGTTAGCCATTATTTTGACAAGGGCACTGACAAATAAGAACAGACTGTGGACTTCACACCAGGCCAGTAATCACTGAATATTATCTCTAAGGTTCTCTCCATCCTCTTCTAGGATGATCAAGCGATCCAGGCCTGACCAACGAGAGGCAGTGCTCTCCTGGGCTTCAGAGATAGGTTCAGGTGTGGACACATGACACAGGCTGGTGGAGAAGAACCAACGGGGGGTAAGAAAAAGGGAGAAGATAATAGCTGCCTGGGTTTCTAAGGACTTTCTTCTGAGCTGGTATCCTGTCCTTAAAGGATTTGTGTCACTCATTTGAGTAAGTATTTTTACATTACATATGCATGAGGCAATATATCATGAATCCCAGCATAAAGGCCTCAATATAAGTGTGTTAGCACACCTATGTGCTGCCAGAGAGCTGCAAGAGAGAGTGTTGCACGGGAGCATGCCTGGGTTCTGCAGATGCTGTTGCTTCCCTCTGCAAAAATACCCCCATTTTTCTACTTCTGCTGCAATAAGCTCACAGATCAGTGAGAACTGTGAGAAACAAAACACAAAGGCAATCTAATGAACAGTTTAGCTGAAAAGGTCTGTGACCAAAAGAAGGAGTCTATAAAGAAGTAAGGAACTGACCTGCCTGGAGATAAATTCCAACCAAGGCTAATGGAAACTGAGAGCAAATAGAGGAAGGAAAGGTGTGTGTAACCAGGAATCTTCTCAACAGGAAAAACAGGGTGGGGGACAGCGGTTGTGTGCATCATGTTTAAATAAGACCATAATCATTAGCTCAGTTTATCTACATACCTCCAAAGTGAGCTCTCAGTGATGCTCCCCAGGTTATAGTCATAGAGCTTTGTCAAAATGAGAATCACCTGAAGGCAAAAGAAGAAATCATAGTTAGACTCAAACAATTAGAATCTCATAGAGCTGAAATGGCCCACGGGAGGGATTAGGATTCCTTTAATGGGTGCTTAACATAATTGAATGAATTGTTACAGCACATTCACTTACACGGACTGGGGAAGGGTTTGCCCTGCCTTCCATTAAACTGTTCAAGCCTGGTGCCTTCTCCAAGGGTCTTCCTCTTACCCTCACCCCAATAATTACCTGCCATTGCAGGCACTTCTTAGTCTGGTGGGCTTAACACTTTCAGGGAAGATGCACAATGCTGTCAAATATGCACCCTACAAGGCAATCGCTGAGGGGATGGTTGGGAAAGAGGAAGGTCAATGACATAATTCCCAGCCCTAAAAGCTGTACCACATTGAGCAAGTTATTAAAGCTTCTCTGAAACCTCAATATGCTATCACCAAGAAAGGGTTGCTGTGAGGAGTTAAATCAAGTAATAAATGTAAATTATCTTTATTTAACATGGGGTTCTTAAATGTTAGTTCATTCCTTTTTTTCTCTACAGGTTTGGATTAATCCATTTCTTCTGATCTCCCAATGTCTTGGAAAGCCATTGGATGGGAGAAGTCACAAGAATGAAGCAACAGCCTTTTTAACAGGAACAAATCTATTTTATGGGGTTCTAAAGCTTACAGACTTTGGGAGCCCTCCATTAAAACAAACAAACAAACAAACAAACAAATGAAAAAAGAGTACAAGATTATGATTTCAAACTTAGGAGCAGGTTCCGGAAAGGGACTTGTACAACTGAGGGACACTGAAACTTAGGTGTCATCGATGTCCAAGTGTATCCTCCTTGGATTTTAAGTGGTTGCTATTTTCACCCTCACTCAGAGGAACCCAAACGATCCAGTTCATTCTTTCAGAATTTAACAAACACTTGTTACTCATTCATTAGGAGCCCAGGATTTTGTCTGATGCCAGCCAGCAGAGAACATAAATACAGATGGGGCCTGGGAGTCTGTGATCCAGTTTGGACACAACGTGCACTCATGATAGAAAGTTAAGTTGACAGAGAGCTGATATACCCCTTCCCACTGAGACTCATCATGGCAGATTGTGAAGGCTGCTTCTTTGGATACCTGCAGCGACGGCCGGGGTCCACCTGCTCACATGAAGTACAGGAACACCAGGACACTTGGGAGGATTCAGCAGAGCAGTGTTCCTAACCAATGATGTCTTCACCTTACTCTTCTTCTTCCAGAAGGAAAAGAAACTAATGCCGCTGCTCCATTTTCTGCTGAGTTTCATATGTCTCTCCTGACACTCATTACCTAGAACATTTGGCCCAGTCCTGTTGCTTCCATTGCAGCAGAAAAATGTTGACAATGATTTACAGGACTTTTTCTGAAGACCAAACAATAAGTTCTAGCCACAGTAAGCACAGAACATTCTAACCTTGAATTCCAAGGCAGCAAGCTGCCAAGGAGTATTATAACCTTCCAAGTTCCACTCTGCGAGCACAGGGCTTGATTTACAGAAGGCACAGACATCAATGAGAGGATTCTGAGCACTTGTCTCACAACAAGCAAACTGGAACTCTACGACCGAAGGTTTGTCCCAAGGTCCAGGGAATGCAGAACTACAGTAACCCAAAGATGGGCAGAGATCAGAAGCCTGTGCCCTAAGGCAACCCCTCGCCTAAAGCATGGCACAGGCTTCCTTCAAGGATCAGTTCAAAACTTGCTTCTTTAGCAAAGTGTGAGCATGTGTGAGGTGCTGGGCACCCTGTGGGCACATCAGATGGCATGCCCATGGTGGGGGCATATGCTTAACACATCCGTGTGCCAATTAAGTGGCTCTAAGTGCTAAATTTCAATCACTGCCATTCCAGGAATGCTGATCAAAGGCAGCAGGGTGGCTGTTTGTTTGAAGACACAGAGTGATGTTGCTGTTCTACCTTGGTATGATTTGTTCTGAATAGGCCTATAAATCCCCCACCGAGAAAATGGGAGTGGTGTGGGCATAAAGCATTTCTAGGTAGTTGCTCTCTTGATACAATATGGCAGCGAACTAAATAATGAAGTTCAGCTGGTCACAGGCTGGGTCTCCCATCTATCTGATGAGGGAATTCAGAGGAACGCCAGGGAAGGAACCCTTGAACCCAGCAGGTAGCGGCGTGAAGCCCCTGATGCACACGGACAGCAATTGTATGCAATCCTCAGACAGTCGGGCGGCGAGGTAGAAATCCACTCCCTGGCTGTGCTTGCTGGGCTACTAAAATGAAAAGGCCAGTGACACACTCAGGCACTTTATCAATACTGCACCACCATAAGAGGTGTGTGTCCTCTATGGCGTTTCAAGACGTATCTGCTTGAATCAATCTAATCTGTCCGTTTTCAGAATGATCGCAGCAAGAAAGAAGGGGAAACTGCTAACTTTTTGTTCTGTTTTCCACTGAATATTTGAAACCTCCCTTGCCCCCTATTTTCCCTTTACTGTCCCTGTGCATTATTTAGCACCTGACTCCTAGCTAGTGATGCATCATTATATTAGATCTGCTTTGTTACTGTTGGTTTGATTTTCTGTTCTGGTTAATTAACAATATGATTTAACAGAATCAGCACTTGTTAAAGTGACCTCAGCCCAAACCACCACAATTAGATGAAAAAAGGGGAAAAGGCAATTGCCTGCCTATTCTGTCCCATTGTTCACCATTTTTTGTGTATTTTCTCAAACTTAAAAAAAAAAAAATCAATGGACCTTCTTAATAAAGTAAAATAAGTACTTAAGTATATAACTGGTAATTTGTTTTTATTCATTCTGTAAACAATTTTCACGTATAGAGTTAATTCTGAGGGTCCAAGTACATAGGATGGTCTTACAAATTGAATCCATGAGAGCAGGCTGCTTGGATGAACACACACTGACACAAAATGGAATATTCACCATCATCTCATTTCTTTCTATATCTCACTTTTACTATATGGTACCAAAATATCCCTAATTCAAAACAGTACGTAAGTGGTGACTATACATTAATAGGTTTTTGGGTTCCTTTCTGAATCTTAGGACACTTTCTTTAAATAGTTACAATCCAAATATGTATTGCTTGACAACTTTTATCTGCATTGTGCCAGACTTTAGTGCCCAGTTATTTCTGGAACTTTCCACAGTGACATGTCTAAGTATCTCCCAATCTGGCCATGAGCCTCTTCCATTGCACACCATCTGTCCTGCTGTTTTGATGTGGCTTCTTCCTGCCATGCCCGTTGCTTACAAAGCTTCTGGGGTAACATCACTTTGTCTATACTTATAAAGAACATGCTCACCTACCACACGGCTATTTATTCCCAAATCCTTCCTTCAAGGGGGAGTGAGCACCAGAAACAGCACCAGGCTTTGTGCAGGAATGACTGAGTCTTCAAGGACCGATCAAATGTGTCTTTCCCAGTGTTGAGTCCAGTTTTTACCATCTGAGCTCACCAAACTATCACCCCTTTCCCAAGGTCTCCCAAAGAGCCTGCTAAAATATCCTACCAACTTCAGCCTCTCACCCCTCACCTCTGTACACAGTTGTTAAGAAACAATCACATAAAGGAAACACGGCATTATATTTAAATACAATGAAATATTAATCGGCTATTAAAAAAAAAAAAGACAATCCTGCCATTTGCAACAAGAAGGGTGAAGCTGGAGGGCATTTTACTAAGTGAAACAAGCCAGATCGATAGAAAACTACTGTGTAGTATCACTTATATGTGGAATCTTAAAACAACAAAAAACAGAAAGCAATTGCATAGAAATGGAATAGAATTAGGCTGGAGGAAGGATAAATGGGGAGATATAGGTCAACTTTCGGTCATAAAAAAGTAAGTTCTGAGAATCTAATATACAGCAAAGTGACTATAGTTAATCATTTGATACTGCGCACTTGAAAGGTACTGAGAGCAGATCTTAAGCATTCTGACCCAAAAAACCAAACACGATGAAACACTCTCCCCAAACAACAACAATACAACAACAACAAAAGAAGGAAAGAAAAGAGATAGTCAATGATGTGAGGTAACACATAAGTTATCTTGACCTTGGCAATCATTCCACAATGTATATGCATATCAAATCATCATGCTGTACTTTAAATATACACAATTACATTTTCAATTGTTTCCTAATAAAGTTAAAAAAGAAGAAAAGAAACCATTACAGAGAATCCTGGAAGTAAATGCCTAAACTCTTCCCCTCTTCTAACCCCATATTTTTTCTGTACTCTGTTAGGAAACAAAAGCATTCATAAAGATAAATAGAGACACTAGCATGCAGATAACTAAGAAAAGCATTCTGGTGTAAAACAACAAAAGTCAGTCAAAAAATGTTCCATCTTCTCAAAAGACAGGGAGAGCCTTATTTCCAGATATGCATTAGAACAAATTAACATGGCAGCAGACTAAGTTAATACCTCGTAGTCTCTATTATGCCAAGTGTTTAGACATGTGACGCCTTTGAAGGTGGCAGCATGTTTTTTAATTAATATAAAAATATAATTTAGGAACAAGACTCCAAACACTTAAGGAACCCCTAAAACATCTTCCTGTTAACCTGACTCTACACAGTATACTTTTGAAAACATTTGTATTAATTACTAGACTATAAAGAAATAAAATGTATTCCACACTTACAAGTAACAACAAAGGAATTCTCCATTTATTTTCTTAAAGAAAAAAACATAGCGTCTTGATCCTTTTCAATGATATCTTAAAGAATGCACCCCTAAGGAAGGGGGTGGAAGTTGGGAGGTCAATGTATTTCCCATTCCCCTCACCCCTTAAGGAAAGAAATGCACCCATTTTTCCCTTGAAAGGTTTCTGCTAATTCTTTTGCTTAGAAGTAGCAATATAGTTAGAAGCAAAGGGTTAATGAGAAGCTTTCTTGAAGAAACGATTTGCCTAGCAAGCTGACTATTTTTCTTAACAGTGTCTGGTAGGTCTGGGAGAACCAGTGGATATTTAGGGAGATTTGAATTAGACCAGGACTCCTGGCCTGGCTGCTACCCTTCCCCTTATGTTACCTTCATTTAAGGAAAATCTTAGAAAGGTAGGGTGAGCTTCCTCGTTTTTTCAATTGCTAATGATCCGCAGTCCCCACTTGCCTGGTGTCGAATTATGAAATCAAAGTCTAGTCTGGGGAAAACAAAAGTGTGGCCTTGGGCTTCTTGGCAATATATGCTTTGGGCTACAAAATCCTAGTCTCTTTCATTTCCTGTCCACAGTAGAATCATGAAGAAGGGGATAGGAGTCTTAGTTTGTAAAACAAGACATTTCCTTTTATATTGTTTCAGTCTTTAGTGATTCAGGGCTGGCCCGGGGAAGGGTTTTTTTATTATTATAATGCATGAGAAGACTCCACAGAGGTCAACCATGTTCCTGTTCATAATTCCATTCCTGGGATGGGCTTCAATGTGGCATGAAAACACCAGCAGGCATTTAGCCCCTGGCCTGGGGCAGGGGCTAAAGTTGGCTACCACCACCCTTTGCCCACCAGCTTCCAGCAGGCCCTGATGTTTCCTTATGGCCCAGTCTCCAATGGCTGCCTCTTGGGCTCACAGTAGCAGCTTGCCAGAAACCATTCGGCTAGATGATTTTGTAGCTGTGGATGAAAGTGAATACAGGACAGTGAATTAAAAGGGGAGTGAAGAGATTTGGAACAACCTTTCAGGGGGGTTGAAGAGTTGGATAAAATATGAAGGGTGTGTGTGTGTCTGCTCAAGATCCAGATATTTGTTTTGTGGTCTGTTGTTTTCTTTGCACTCTAGTTTTAGGAAAAGGAAGAAAACCCACTATGGTGGTTTTCCTAAAAATATGAGTGTTCCAAAATGTGTCTTGGGCTCAGTCAGCATTTATTCAACTTTCCAAAGGTTCTTATTCTTTTGAGAAGCCATATAGTATTTAAGAATCTCATCTAATAAAAACTATGCACATAAAACAATGAATATAACTTTAATGGTATTACTGATCTCCTGAATCCTAGGGGGTCATGAATCTAAGAATAAGAACATTCCATAATTCCCAGAAAATGAGAGCTTAGTTCAAAGGAAAGATTTTTCGGCTCTAAAATTCTACACATTTAATCCAATGAACATTCATTAAGCCTACTTAAGAGGCAGGAATAAAACATATGTGCTGTGAGGTCACAGAAGGGAGACTGAGACTCGGTACCAGGCTCTGGAAGCTCGCGGTCAAGTGGAGAGGTGGTTGTACACAGATGGTTACAAAACAAGGAGAAAAAAAGGTCTGCAGCAGGAGAAAGTGTTCATATCCTTTGGAGAGCAAGAAGGAACAGTATAATCAGGAATAGTTTTTTATAAAAGGAGGCATTCAAGACAAATCCCAGAGGATGTGTGTGACGCTGATGGAAACAAGAGGCTACAGAGATAGTATCCTAAGGGGAGAAATTTGAGGATAGAGATCCATAGGTGTGAAAGATCACACAGCAGTCAGAAGGAAGCCAGTGATTCCTCAGGGTTTGCTAGAGCTTCAGGTATGGATAGGGATACACAGAATATCAGGATAGAGAGATACATTCAGCTGTCCTGTGAATGGTGCTAATATCAGGATGGCAGTATGCTCTGCTGAAAAGAATAATCTTTGGAATCAGAAGATGACCAGATTTTCAGAGTTGATTTAGCCACTATATCTATTAGAATGCTTTTAGCAGCAAGAAACAGAATACTAAAAATAACTCCAGCCATAGGGATGTACATAACAGGAGGTCCATGGTTTACATAATTCCAGGACTAGTTTAGCCAAACAATGTCATCAAGCACCCATTCGACGTACATATTTCTTCTCTGACAGTGTCCAACACTGGTGGTGCTTGTCCTCACGTTTACAAGGTGATCATAACACTCTGTTGCAGCCCACACAGACATCACTACACCCAGCAAAGAAAAGAAGGGCCTCTAGTATATATCAGTTTTATTTTGAAATAGAAAGAAAACTCTTTCCCAAAAGCCCTCCCAGCAGAATCTCAGTGATCAGGATTCAACCAAATGCCCACATTGTGGCCGCAATGAAGATTGGGGAAGGAAGGTTGGAGCTGGTGTTTCAACTCGGCATGTTCTATGGTAAGAGGTGTGTTCTGTGAGCCAAAAGAAAAAAATACTAGGGCGTGGCTGCTGAGTAACAGCTAGTCGTGTCTGCCATTGGGTGACCTCAAGTAAGTCAAATACTGAACCGGTTTATCTTATAAAACAATGGAAGATAATGTTAGCGCTCTGCTAATCTTCTAGAACTGTGGGAAATGAACACAATAGGAAGTGGGAAAACTGTAAATGTTAAAGTACTAGGCAAATGTAAGAAGTTGTTATTATTAATAACATCTAGCATTTATTGGATGCCTACTCTGTGTGCCAAATTTCGTTATTCAAGCTATTTCAAGTAATTATCACTTTTTGTTTTTCTGATGAGGAAATGGAGGCCCCCAAAGATGAAGTAACTCAAATTACTCTGTTGTAAGTGGTGAACACGTTTAGCTCACATTATATACAGACTCCAAATCACTGTGCTCAACTATCCCCATGGATTACTGCCTCATGTGAATGTGGCTCTTACTAGAGATGAGGCAGAACCACCGACTGTTCCTTTTTAAAGTACTGGAGACCTGTTAGCTATCAAATGTGGCCACAAACTCCTTCTCTCTCACTGCCTTCCGATGTTCCTAGAACATAGTTTTCCTTATAATAGACCAAATGAAATAATTTTTAGAACTTTACTAACCTCAGGTTAATGGCATCTTTAGTTGTTATGTTTTCATTTATCATGTTTTTAATTTTTGAACTTTGGTGACATCTATTTTTAGGAGCTGGTCCTTCCATTTATCTCACTATAGAACTTGGCCGTCCCCAGGTCAAGGATTCCAGACCGTGAATGTGCACACACCTAAGTGCAGATTTCAACAGAGTAGTTTAGAGTATCATCCTTTCCAGAAGATTTAAGTGAATGTATAATAGCACTCCATTTGAGTCATCAAAAGAAAGAGAAATCAATAATTGCTAAACTGGATAAGGAAGCCCCTGAGGGGAGATGAAAGGTTGGAATGATGCCTTACACACACACACACCACCACCACATAGGTGTACTTGAACTCATCAGAAAGGTAATCCAGCATGTGCAAATACAATTCGAAATGAACAAGCAGCAGAAAGTGTGGGATGAGTTTGGAGTATGGAGCCAGCCAAAAAGCAGCTAAGATTTTTGCCTCTGGAAAGTCTTGAGTCCCCAAACAACTTTCTGGTGTTGTATGAGTCCACACATAATTTAATATAATGTTTATTTATGTATTATACTCTGCATGACCCTGAAACAGTGTGAGTTAAATACAGCCACTGCACCTCCCCTGGAGAAGTTATAAGACAACACAGCCAATTGGGATGCAGACGGAGACGTGGGCACACAGAGAACCTAGTCCACATTGGGCACAGAGCAAATTGTAGCATACAAAAAAGACTTTGTGGAGAGCAGAACATTTTTTTCTAGTAAAATGTGCTGTGTCTTCCCTTGAATCTGTTTCCCTGTAGAGTTTATTAGCAGCTAAGATGTAAGGCCACAGCCAGCACACGATCTCTGGAGCACTGTCCCAGAAGCCCCCATGTAAGAAAAACTGCAGCTCTCACCTCAGGCAACTCATATCTCTTTCCCCCATTTACTGAAAGTCAAGTTCTTTCCTGTTAGTTACAAGTAAACAAATATTTGTACTAAAAGGCTATTCTACATCAATGCTAGAGTCAGGTCACTATGGTATTTAGCAAACAAATCCAAGTTCATCAAATCTACCATATCAAAGTTGTTCTTTAATCCAAATCTTAAAGATAGAATTTGCTCTTCTGTTCCTCAAGGTGAGAAATACAAGCAACACCACCCCCCCCCCCGCCCGCAAAAAAAAAGAAAGAAAAGAAAAAAAATCTATAATGGCACAATGCCAAACCAGATTAATGACACTTCAATCCCATGTGTCATTCTTTCTCCTCCTCTATTCCCTTCTTCTTCCTCTTTTTTGAATAATAAAAAAAGGATAATTTACCAAACATACATCCATTTCTACCATATGATGGGGACCATTCCACAGCCTTCTTCCTCTGTTTAAACTAAACTTACACATAATAGTTTCCTGCTGACCTAAGAAATGTCAATATCTGTTGATGGTCTAACTTACTCTAGTGATATTGCTGATGGACTTTCCCAGGCATAAACAACATGTTCCAGTTACATGATCAATTATGGTAGCAAGCCTACTGAGCAAAGTAGAATCACACTCTCCTAAGCAGTTGCAACATAAGAGCATTACCTTTTAATCAACTTCCAATTTTAGGAATCCAAAAGCTTTGAATTTCTGCTTGGAACTTTAGGCTGATTAAAATATTAAGCGCTACAGATATTTCAGTACTGTGTATGTATCTTTTTTGGGAGGGCTGACTAGCTAGAAAACATGTGTATGATCCAATTCAAAAGTTTAGAAATTTTCCTGTCCTTTCACCCCAAGTTGTTAGCTGTCATGCACAGATCTTTGAGACACCTGAAGTTTGGCCAGGGCACTGTAGAGATCTACCTCCCTTGTGTGTGTTTCTCTAATCTATGAGTGAAGAACCCCCAGAAATATGCAAGTACAACAGGGTGCAAATCTGAAATCAAAGTCTAAATTCCAGGTCTTTCACCTACCTCCTATGAGACACCCTCGGTACTGCCTCCTCTGTACAATGAAGAAAAAGCCAACAGAGTCTGTATGGGAGGCAGAGTGGGGCCTAAAGCTAGAAGTTTAGAGGGCTGGATTCTGGTTACAGAGCCAATTTTAATTCCTTGCATGACCTTAGTTAATTTGTTTGATTTTTTCCCCCTTTTTCCTATTCAATAGGATCGATAAAATTAGAATTCCCTTTTCTAATGGAATTATCACCCATTTACTTAATTGAGCACTTTAAAAATTTTTGTCACCATGCTAAGAATTTTGAATACATAATCTATATACATTCTTCTTTTTTTTTAGATTTATTTTATTCTTTGAGAGGTGTGAGAGAGAGAAAGAGAAGAGGGGAGAGCCCAGAGCAGTTTCCATAGTTTTACATCACTAGTTATGACATGGTTTCAGCCCACACAGGTGGATGTGGGGCTGCGCAGGACAGGAATTGAACTGGGGGCCTCTCACATGGGAGGTGAGAACCTTCGCTGCCATCCCGGTGGTTACCAATTGTGTCACAGTTCAGCATATGGGTTTGCACGGGCCGGGGCTGGGATTTGATGCCCAGACATCGTGGTTGCAAGGCAAGTGCTCAACCTGCTGAGCTACCCCGGCATCCCTAGTTCACCTTACAGTCCTGGCAAGGAGGTCTGTGTTATTTTCATATAGGGGATGGGATGGGCTGGTGCTCAGGTCACACATATTTATGCCTATATCTTCTTAGCCTCTGACCTGGAGCTGGGGCCTTGAAGGATGGGCTGAGTGAGCTCCTCTGCCATTCTGAGCTGAAGAGTCATTTGCACACCTTGCTCACTAAGATCTCTGTGGACTCCACCAGCCCGATAGCCCCCTCTCTCCTTGACCACCAATGGATATAAAACATGGAGGAGTCAAGTCCAGAAAAGAGGAAAGAAACTTCCCAAGAATCTTCAATACCATCATAAAATAAAATTCACTTTTATGTCCCTAATTCAAACATGGAAAATGAGACTTCAGGAAAATCAATGTACAAAAATCCACTGCATTTTTATATACCAACAACGAAACTTCAGAAATAGAAATGAGTGGAACAATACCTTTTGTGTTTGCAACAAAAAGAATAAAATCCTAGAAATAAACTTAACAAAGAACATGAATGGCTTATACACTGAAAACTATAAGATGCTATTCAAAGAAATTGAAGCGGACACAAAAGAATAGAAAGGTATTTTATGTTCATGGATTAGAAGAATCAACCCAGTTCAAATGGCCATATTACCAAAAGCCATATACACATTTAATGCAATTTCCATAAAAATTCAGACAGTCTTCCAAGAAATAGAGTTTTAAAATCATCAGATTCATATAGAACCACAAAAGACCCCATATCACCAAAGCAATCCTCCAAAAAAAAAAACAAACAAAGATTAAGGCCAGAGGCATCATGCTCCCCAATTTCAATCTATACGACAAATATGTCAATAATCAAAACAGCTTGGTATTGGCAGAAAAACAGACACATAGACCAATGGAAAAAAATTAAATAACCAGAAATAAATCCACAAATATTATTAATATAGGGACAGATAACTTTTGACAAAGAAGTGAAAAATGTATAGTGGAAGAAAAGAAAACCTCTTCAGTAAATAGAGCTGGGAATATTGGAAGATCACATGCAAAAGAATGAATCTGAACTGCAAACTGTCACCATATACCAAAATTAACCCAAATTGGACTAAAGGCTACCACATAAGACCGAAACAATAAACTGTATAGAAAAAGAACATTGGTACTAAACTTATACACCTTGGGTTCAGGAAGAACTTTATGAACTTGACCTTAAAGGCAAGAAAAGTAAAAGCAAAAATAAATGAATGGGACCATATCAAACTAAAAAGCTTCTGCACAGCAAAAGAAACCATTAACAAAGCAAAGACACAACCAACCGAGCAGGAGAAAATTATTGCAAACAGTGCTTCTGATCATGGGCTAATACATAAAATATATAAAGAGCTCATACAACTAAACAACAACAACAAACCAAAAAACAAGCAATCCAATTAAAAATTAGGCTGAGGATCTGAACAGACATTTCTCTCATGAAGACATACAAATGGCCAACAAATATATGAAAAAATGCTCAACTTGACTAGCTATTAGAAAAATGCAAATCAAAACCACAATGAGATACCACCTGACACCTATGAGAATGGCTGTTATCAATAAAACAAGGAATAACAAGTGCTGGAGAGGCTGTGGAGAAAAAGGAACCCACATACACTGCTGGTGGGAATGCAAACTGGTATAAGCGCTATAGAAGACAGTATGGAGGTTTCTCAGAAAATTAGAAATAGAGTTACCATACAACCCAGCAATCCCCCTTCCTAGTTTCTACCCCCCAAATTTGAAAACCTTAGTCCCCAAAGAAATATGTACCCCAATATTCATCATAGCACTGTTCACGGTGGCCAAGTCATGAAAACAACCAAAGTGTCCTTTGATAGATGACTAGATAAAGAAATTTGTGATACATAAACACAATGAAATATTACTCAGCAATAAGATGAAATACTGCCATTTGTGACAACATGGATGAACCTTGAGATTATCATGCTAAGTGAAATAAGCCAGAGATAAAAAAAACAAGAACCATATGACTTCACTTATATGTGGAATATAAAACTAAAATCAACAAAAAACACTCATGGACACAGTCAATAGTTTAGTGGTGACCAGAGGGTAAGGGGGGAGGGGGAGTGAGGGGGTGTCAAACATATGGTGATAGAAGGAAAACTGATGCTGAGTTATAAACACATAATGTAACTCATAGATGAGGCATTGTAGAATTGTATACCTGGAACCTAAGTAATATTTACTAAACAATGTCCCCCCAATAAATTTAAAAATAAAAATATAAAATTTTTATTTAATTTAAAGATTTATTTTTATTGTTCTTGACAGAGAGAGAAAGAGAGAGACAGAGAGAGAAGGAGGAGGGCCCAGAGCAGTCTTCCTAATTGTATGTTATTAGTTTTTGACATGATTTCATTCCACACTGGTGGGGGACTGGGCCAGGGCCTCCTGCATGGGAGGCATGCCCCTATGAGCCAGGAGCCTCCCACCTGGGAAACATGACCCAGTTCAGCATAAGGGTCCACACAGGCCAGGGCCAGGGCTGGGATTCGATCCTCCGACCCCAGGGCTGCAAAGTGAGCACTTAGCCCAGAGCCATCCCAGCTTCCCCAATTTAATTTTAAAAGGGGGATAGAAAAGAGTTATCTCTGGGGAAGCCGGGATGGCTCAATGGGTTAAGCGCTCACTTTGCAGCGCCGGGGACCTAGGACTGAATCCCGCCCTGGCCTGTGAGGACCCATGTGCTGAACTGGGGAGTGCCCCCAGTTCAGTTCTCTCTCTGTCTTTGTATCTCTCTTTCTCTTTCTCTCTCTCTCTCTGTCTGTCTTTGTATCTCTCTCTCTCTCTCTGTCAAAAACAATTTTTAAAAAAAGTCCTCACCTTCTAAAAAAAAAAAAAAGAGTTATCTCTATTCTATGCAAGAAATCAGTTTAAAAATGAATAAGTATGTCACTGCTGCTTCAATCATTTTTTATTCCTTTAATCCTAAATCAAGACACCAGTGAAATTTAGAAATCTAACACGCTGTATGCTTTAGCAAACGCAAATCTCCCAGGAAAGAACCTCATTCCTGGCCTCAGGACAGGGACTGATCATTGTGAATCTCTCTGTTGGGAAAAAAGGAACTATGCTATCCCAATGCTAAAACAGGAATGTGAGGGGGTCCCACGGCCCAGTCAGGGGCTTCAGTAAGTGACTCAGAATGAGTTGGGGACAGGAAAGGGCTTTGACCTGAACTCTCTGCCTGGGTGCTGCAGGAGACTATAGCGGGGTAGTGGGGAACATCTATTTCCTTGAAAATGAAACCTCTTTATCAGATTTCTCGCCTTTTTTTTTTCTTTCTTTAAACTGTCCAGGATTAATTTGGCAAAAATAAAATGCCCCACAGGCTGCTTATTTTGACGCTTACTACAGCACATAAAAGTGAAGAATTAGCATGGAATGAATAATTTATTTAGAGCTTTACTGTTGTTTTAAACAAATCACTTCCATGAAAGCAATGTGTATTCAAGCAATAAATCACTGTTTAGCACTCTGTCTCAAGGAAAAGATACCACTTGGCTGAATTATTGAATGGCAGTGCCTGGCAGGGGGGTAGGCACAATGAAGATAAAAGTGATGTCCTTGCATAACAGGCTTTTCTTTGGATCTGGAGGTGGCTAGGTTAGAGTGAGACTCAATATCCAGACCCTTCTTTTTACCCGCAGGTTTAAATGAGCACCTACTTGTGCTAGTGTAACTGATATTATGACTAGAACAATGCAAGCTATAATATGATTTTGTCATTGCGATATCCATGGGCCTAGCACAGAGCCTAAGTGTTCGTGATATGCCACTGAAACAAAACAATGAGTTCTGTGTCTTTGAGTTGATCATGATCTTTGGGAGCTTCAGACAACGTTATACATTGAGATAAGTAGTATGGTAATGGTTCATTAAAAAAGCTATGAAGACTTATCTAGTAGGAGGGTAGGAATCTGGAAAAGTTTCACAGAGATGTGTCATTGTATCCAGACCTTGGTTTAGCCAACGGGCTAGGAAAAGGGGAAGGACATTCACTCCAGAAATCTGTGTGAGAGCAGAGAACTGCAAGTGTGAAGTCTACATGTTTGGATGGAGAGGGGTGTGTTGAAGTGGTACAACTCAGTGAGGGTGGAGGAGGAAATGAGAGGAGGGAGGCAGGAGAAGGGAGTCAGCAGAAGTGTGGAACGACCTTTGTGGGCCCTAGACACTGCACCTGCTAAACAAACTGGTTCTAAAGACCAGAAACTGGAGCCAGTTTCAAGGGGCAAGGCAAGACTGTCCCTGCTATCCTTTCCCAGCCGCACTAATTACCAAATCCATCTGCATCAGAAGCGCAGTACGGAACCTGTTTCAGGTCAACAGAACGCATGACCCTGGGACTCTCCTTAAAGTCAAATCGAAGGTGGAACTGACCTACTACCCAGCTTGGCGAAGTTCTCAGAATGACATCAGCATCCTCGTTTTTGTCTGGGAAAGAAACAAAGTGGTTCCCACAGGGTGAAACTATCTCAGATTACAAGTTTCAAGATGTCTTTTCTTCTTTCTTAAGCCAACACCACAAACATAACCCAAGGTCTGGCACTCAAAGCTGTGATGTCCCCAGACCTTAACTACTCCTGGCAACTTCTGTCAATTAGTAATGGCTGATAATTCCTGTCACTTACAGGATGAAAGGCTGAACACTTGGGGTCTACACATCTGGAGGAAAGTAAATCCTTCCATTCCATTGACTGGACCAAAAGTTTCTGAATTATCTAATTTTCCTCTGGCTTAAACAGTAAATAATAGCATGTCATCCTTAAGGAACGTAGAGAACCAGTATTTCCCAACCCTACTTTAAGTGGTTTAAGAAAGAATAAACTTTCAGTCTCTTCGAGATAGTTTCAACTTTGCCAGAAATTTGCTGAAAGCTGAAATCAACCCTTCTGGGTACTAGAGTGAAGGTGACAGGCACGGAAAAATGTCATGAATTTGATCCTTTCTTATCACTGTAATGACACTTGCTACCTTGGGGGAAAAAAAAACAACTATCTTGGTGTCAGCATTTTATCAGGCTCAGAGAAAACTCAAAATGTGGTTGGCCACTAGCCAGCCAGAAAAGCTTCACCCTCAGGAAGTGAATCAATGAGCAAATCTCTATTGAATGTTCACTATGTTTAAGACCCCATGGGAGACAAAGAGAAATGTACAATATAATTTATGCCACCTAGGAATTCACAATATAGGTACAATCCGATAGTCTCTCACTTGTTCAGAGACACTGAAGCTTCCCTTGCTCCACAGAAATAACTCCCTATTCTTCAACCAGATATCCAAGGTCCATTCTTGTATATAGCACGTATCTCCTTTCTAGTTTTATCTGTTGTCATTTCTTCTTGCAATCCTGCAACGCTGAGCTTCTTCCTATCCTTTGAGCTACCATGAATTTTCAGGCCTCTGGGGCTTTCTCAGTTTCCAATAGCCAGTTCAACTGTCATCCCCTCTATGAAACTGTCCCAATCTCCCTGAGCAGAGTTTGTTGCCTCATCTGTGCTTCTTTTTGTATTTTATGTTTCTACTATGGCCAATGCATATCATTTTTATTGCTTGATTACCTTTCTCTTTCGTTAGATTCTAAGCTAGTTGTTGAATTATTGTTACATAACTCCTTTTGCTAGGATAAAGCCTGATATGAAAGAACCCCCAGTATATGGTCAATGAGTAATTAATTATACAACGTATAGACACACATGTTTAAAAATATAAGTCAATATGAGACAAATGAAATTATCTATATGGGAAAGCCTTTTGTCATCCTTCATATATAGTAGGTTCTCAAAGATAATCAGCTTTATTTGAATCATAAATGCCTACTGAATATCATACTTCAAAGAATGGTGGTTGCAAATTATACTGCAGAATGGTGATAGCGTATTTTCAAAAGTTCAGAGTGAGCATGCACATGGTATGTTGGTGGTTCATCATTTATACCACCCTAATCAGAGATCACAGTACTGTTAAATGAAGCAGAAAACGAAAAACAAGAAGAAAATAGCTGGAAAGAGACTAGAATCCTTATTTTTGGTTGGTCTTGGATGCCAGGCTGCCAAAACTCTAGAAGTCTGTGTGTGAGTGTGCATGTGTGTGTATGTATGTTGAAGTATGGAGAGTAATTAAAGAGCAGAGCTGATACATACAATCTGGATATGCAATGTTAAATCTGGGATAGCTTATATAAGAAACAGATTATTAGGAGTTTTCATCAAACTTTTTCTTAAAGAACAAGATAATATTTTATGCTTGTGGACCATAAATGTTTGTGCAAACGACTCAATTCTGTAGTTGTATCATGAAAGCATCCATAGGCAATATGTCTCCAAATGGGTGTGTCTGTGTTCCATGAAACTTTTATTTACAAAAACAGGTGATGGGCCCAATTTGGCCCTCAGATTGTTGTTTGCCAATCCTGCATTAGAGCAATAGGTGGCTAAATGTTAACAAGACATTTGAAAGTGTGTTGAAATGTACAGGTGTAAAATTTCGAAGGCTTATACAAGTGTGGTTGGAGTAGACATAGAAAAAAGAAGAAGAACAACATCAACAAAAAGAATTACAGAGGGCAAAGGGGGGAATAATTGGATACTGTAGGAAAAAATGAGGGAGAATCTAAGATAACGTTTTAGGTTTTGAAAAAGAAGACAAAAAAAAAAAGAAAAAGAAGACGAGGATAGTACAGGTACAGTTGACACGATAGGGTCTTCTTTATTAACTCTCTGGGAAAACTCTCCTACAAAGTTTGAAAGAAAGCAATCAGAAAAGATGCATGAACTGAAACCAGAAACTCGAGAAAAATCAAAGAATTATACAGAATACTGGCGTTAGGGGAGACAGAGATAATTTGGTCTGAACTTGTTTTGTTTTAAATAATGTAGCAGAGTGAGCAGTGTTTAAATTGTTGATTATTAAGCAGAAGACTGTCAAACCACAGAAGTCCCAAATCACCTTTAGTCTGTCCTACAGACACTGACCCTTAACATGTTTAAAAACAAAGTGTATGAGCTGCCAGCATTTAAAAATCAGAAGTTGTCATGTCAAGCTGGAATTATCACTTTTCTTTTTTAAAAAAGGGAGAAGATCTGGCTACCCCGCTTACGTTCACACAGCGAAATCAGCTGGAAGGAAGTATCAGGAGCTCCTGCTGACAGATGAGCTCTCCATTAGGTGAAGCAAGCGTCATGCCATCAGTCACTGGCATGGCTCACGTGGCCCTCGCAAGCATTTGCGTCTGTGAGCCCTTATTTCAATGTGTGGACTCTGGAGTCTGACCGTCAGGCTAGTGTCCCAGTTCTACCCCCTTCTGACGGGAGGTAACGGAACTTGCAAAGTTTCCGTTTTCTCATCCTGGAGGCGTGCAATGACGGGAGCTCCAAGCTCACCAGATTGTTATGAGGACTGACTGACATCTTATGTGTAAAGCACTGGCATACTCCCACAAATGCTGGCTGCTGTGACTGTTATCCATGTGGAAAGTGAAGCCCAAAGAAGTCACATGGATCAATCAGTAACAGAACTGATTTCTCAAGACTCCAGTGTGATTCCCATTACTGTCAGTATATTGCACCACAAATATAATGGGAATGTTTAAAAAGCTGAACCAAGCTATGCCCTGAACCAAGAAGAAAAAGGAAAAAGAAAAAGTCAGATATGATAATGGGCCAATATGTCGAAACAGTTACATGGGTTATATCCAAATATGGCCTACTGGAATAAACATAATAATCGTGTGTCTGTGAATTACTTTTTCCCAAAGCCACATAAAGGAATTCTAAACTTTTATTCCACTATTTCTTTTTTTTTTTTAAAGATTTATTTTTATTGTTTTAGACAGAGAGAGAGAGATACAGAGACAGAGAGAAGGGGGAGGGCCCAGAACAGTCTTCAGAGTTGCACATCATCGGTTTCGCCACATAGTGTCATTCCACAGGTGGGAGGGGCTGCACAGGGCAGGAACTGGGCCGGGGTCTCACCCTGGTGAGAACCGAACTGGGGGCACTCCCCAGCTCAGCATGTGGGTCCGCACGGGCCGGAGCCGGGATTCGATCCTTGGTCCCTGGGGCTGCAAAGTAAGCGCTTAACCCACTGAGCCATCCCTGCTTCCCCTCCACTATTTCTAACAGAGAGCAAAAAACCAAGTCATATCTCAAATCAAAGTTTGGTGACTTTTAGTTGCATTCCATCCTGAAGAACAAGTGTAGGTAAGAAAATTGGCCAAAAAAAAAAAAAAAAATACCCTGCAGCTACATTGGTGTCCTATTTATAATTTCTAAGTTCCTATCTGTTTCAAAAGTGCATAAGGAAAAGTGCTAAGTCAACCAACTCCAGTTAATTAGTTTTTTTCTATTCAGTGACTGTAAATCAATGACAAGCAAACTTCTAACACTTTCAGCCCAGCTGAGATGTTTGCTGCCCCTCGCCATCCATCACTCCTTGCCTGTGAGTGGCCTTGCTGAGCTGGATCTAAATAGCATCCATTTCTCCAGTCATATGCATTCCCTCTTTTCTGCAGCCTATAGGAAAATATGCGAGTGATAGCCTTTTGTAATAAGCTGCAGGCTCTCTGAGACCCACCGTAAAGCAAAGGTCACATTTTCTAAACTGTTTATAGATTGCAATTTGTAAGGTTATAATGTCACATACTGTCAATAATTCAAGGTGGAGAATTACAACTTTTAATAGGTCAATTCTTCATTCTTCTTCAACACTTATTCCCTTAAGAGCTTTAATTTATTTCATTTAAGTCTGATTCCTTGAACTCTGAACTAAAGGTTTCATTTATTTATAAGGAAAACAAAACAAAATAAAAAAACAGGGTGTAACTCTGTGTTTCCTGGACAAGTTTCAAGGGATTTGAACCAATCTAAAGACCACAGTTTCAGATAGGAGAGATTTAAAGTCTATTTTCCAGGAATCCAGTGATCCACAATATATTTATGTTGTCAGTGTGCAAGAGCCTTAGCACCCTTCCCATTTACCTAATTAATTAATTAATTAATTGGGAAGCAGATATTGCTGAAATACTCCAAATACTGGAAGCTAAAGGAATTTCAACCTGTTGTAAGAATGAAGTTGCTATAATTGTGTGCTGCCAGGAGTCTGTCCAAGTGCTTTATTTGGAAGAACAATTAAATCCGAGTTCTAGTGAGATCGTGATGGCTGAACTTCTTGATCTGGGTTTTTTCTTAGGTGATTATACATTCCTTCGAGTATTTCATGATAGCTATGGGCACTCTATACACTACTTCTCATGAACAACGGCTCCACACAAAATTCTGGGGCAAACTTCTGACGCTCATTTATTTAAATCTGCATGAAGAACTTAGGTTACAAGGATGCAGATGATCTTTCTCATTCTACCAAGCTGCTTTTTTCAAAATAGAGGACAGAGGCAGACACTGTGGTCACTGCTCCTGGATACTGTCATATACTCTCAGAGGATTCAAAAGAATCATCAGTTTTCCATCTTTGAAAGTTTTTTCCCTGTCTCCAACTTTATAGCATGGCATATAAAAAATGGTAGTGCTCAGAGAGACAGCCAGTTTTTCAAAAAGAAGATGGGTAGGAAAGGGCTCCTCCCACTGTCACAAGGGGGCATTGAAGAGATAGTTTTGCTGTTTGTCTTCCTGCCACCTCCTTTTCAATAAATGCACTGCCAACTATTTGATTATTCTGTGCCCACTAGCATTTGAAACTCTCGTGGATGTCCCGGGAGGCGCTCAGAAAATGTTATAAGCACCAAACATTCACTGAAGGGTGCTGAGTTTCTGATGCCAAAACCCACTCAAACCTATTGCCTTCCATCATTTTTGTGGAGTTACTAATCCCATGTCACCAGGAATCAGATATTAATACTTTAGCCAAAGTATGGCGATTATTTATGTAAGCATTTTGGTACTTTGAAGTGATCAGGCAGTAGTCAATCTCTAGCTCACATGTCAACATGGATGAGCACTTTTATTCTATAAAACATGAATCACACCATACCCATACTCACACAGGGCAAAGGGATCTACCTACATACTCCCAAGATCTAAAATAGTGTTGGAGGAGGGAGATAAATTATTTGGGGGGGTTGTTTTGTTTTTCCTTTTCAGAGAGGTACCAGAGGAAGGGCATTATCATATCTCAGCTGACAAGGGTGATGGATGAAAACTACATTATCTCTGCTTACCACTGGCTAAGGTAAGGCTGCTTAGCATAGCTTGGAGCTAGAGGGTTGAGAATTTCCTTCAACTAGACTTCTCAGTAGCCAAGACCATCCATTCACTTCTAGAAAGAAACACATTTTTCAGGAGCTTACTGCTGTGAAAAATGGGCAGATAATTATTTTTATTTTTTGCTATTTAAGAATTCTCTGCAAGAGTGAAACCTTCTTTATTGTTAAATTTATTGTGGTGACATTGACTGATATCAATTACATTGTTTCCAGGTGTACGATTGTACATTACACTATGTGCTCACCACCACCCCCGCCGCCCCAACAATCAGCTCTCTTTTCATCACCGTACATTCGATGCCCCTCCCTAAACCCCCTCCCCCAGGTCTCCCACCCACCTCCCCCCTTACACTCAGGTAACCACTAAGCTATTGACTGTGTCCATGAGTTTTTGTTTCTCTGCTACTTTCAGTTTTATATTCCACCTATGAGTGAGGTCATATGTTTCCTGATTCTTTCAGTCTGACTTATTTTGCTTAATAAGATGTTTTCAAGGTCTGTCCATGTTGTCACAAATTGCTGTATTTCATCTTTTCTTATTGTTGAGTAGTATTCCATTGTATAAATATTTAAGAGTAAAGTAGGACGGCTCCTAGAAAGCTTTTGGCTGCTCTTCTAGAATTATACACTCACATATTGCTTGGGTATCAGTAGGGTAAGAACAATACATTAATACATATAGCAATCTAAATGCCTGCAATGGTCTACAAGAAATAAAGTCAGGTCTCAATATGTGTCTTTTTAACATAATTGTAACAAAGAAACATCTGTCGACGTTGTAATAACCTTTCATGGAAAACGGCCAGAATTCCACTCTGGCTGTTACCCATGGAAGGTTATTACAAAGTCTAAAGTATAGTATAGTGAGCAAAGTAGAGGGCACTAGTCTATAAAACACCATCTTGTACTGATGAGGCTTTTTCCTCTAATTCAAACGGCATTAGAATATCATCAGTGCCTTTCCCTAATGCTTCCCTTCAGGCTGTACCTCTCCCATAGCAGTACTTTCCTTCTGTCCAGTTCACTAATAGTAAGCAGTAACCTGGATGAATGGAGAGTTAACTCTCTCTCTACCATCCATCCTCAAGCCTGGTCTATTCCTTGTCTCCATTCAGCAGGACATTGCCGATACTTTAAAGCTCATAATTTGGTTTTCCAGTAGGGGCCTTCCTATTATCTACCATTGCCAACCTCTCCCTCTCCACATGGGACTTCCAAGTTGAAGCAATTGGTACCAGGTATGCCTTCACTGATACAAGCCATTCTAAAGCAGAACTTCCCTTTGTGTGCACCTACTCCCTTAATTCAGCTTCATCCATGTTATTGTTAATATTTAAGGGTTATTTATTGAACAAGTATGAAAAGGGCTACCTTGTAAAAAATTCTCTTGCAATAAAGACAACTCTACAACAGTATAAACCGTCCTTTTGAAGATCATCTGCTCAGAACCAAGTTATACGAGGAGATAGCCTCTCTGGGTCCCTTCAAACCTGACATATCTCATCTAGCCAAGGACTGATGGAAGCAAAATTTCATCCTACTCTGAAAACATAAAGCCTTCCCACAGAGTACACAGCTTTCAAAGTCTCCTTCACATTTCAAACTGTTCTTTCTTTATAATAAATGCTGCTGCCGATGTCATGGTACCTGATACTAAAAATCACAAGGGCAAATGAGGACCAAATGGTTGCAATTAAGAATAACAGAATTAGGGGATGACAGGATGTCTCAGTGGGCTAAGCACTCACTGTGCAGTTCCAGGGACCAACGATCAAATCTTGGACCTGTCCTGTGCAGACCCATATGTTGAACTGGGGTGTGCTTCCCAGGCGAGAGGCTCCCCAGTTCAGTTCTCACTGCCTGCCCCCGATCAGCCCCTGGATTGAGGGAATGTGCCTCCCATGTGGGAGACCCCCAACCTAGCTCCCACCATGTGTGGCCCCCGCCTACCTGTGTAAAACAAAACCATGTCGAGAAAAACTGATGACGTACAACTGTGGAGACTGCTCTGACTGCTCCCCCTTCTCTGTCTCTCTCTGTCCCTGTCTAAAACAATAAAATAAATCTTTAAAAAAAAAAAAAAGAGTAACAGAACTTAAGGAGGTTGGAGAGAGACAAAGCCTTCATTTGTTACTTTCTATTTATACACATATCCCATTCATTTTGCATGCACACACAATTAATGCAATAGGTCTATTTTGAAAAGACTATGAGCAAATTGATTCTAAAAATATAAGAGACAAACAGAACAGCCAATTAAAAATGCAAAAATGATTGTAATTCTATTAAAGGCTTTATAATTTAAAGAGATTCACAGATACTTCTTTTAATTAAGGTGAATTACCCTTTTGCAAAGTGAATAATGACCTTTTAATTTGTGTTTTTCCAAGTTATAACTGTTGACAAAATAGATTTACTTAAAAGGAGTCTCGCCCATAGCCACTGATTACAGGGCTCATTCTGCATCGTGTTGAACATAAAGCTGTCACCTTGTCACCTGTTCAATATTCCAT
This sequence comes from Craseonycteris thonglongyai, assembly GCA_004027555.1. Classification (NCBI taxonomy): domain Eukaryota; kingdom Metazoa; phylum Chordata; class Mammalia; order Chiroptera; family Craseonycteridae; genus Craseonycteris; species Craseonycteris thonglongyai. The sequence continues at coordinate 33,010 of PVKE010015636.1, forward strand.
AAGCCTAACTAATCTGACTTATGCTTATGTTTAGCCATTTGTCAAATACCAGGTACAGCATAGAACTTTCTGTTCCACTGCCTTTGACTTACATTTTATGTTTGACATGTAAAGCCCCTGGGACACAAGGAAGCTTTCCCCCCAAACCAATGCCT
>PVKE010015637.1:0-11206 GCA_004027555.1 Craseonycteris thonglongyai
CTTATAACTGAATTTTAAAAAATTTATCAGAATTTCTCAGAATAAGTGGGTTAATCCACTTAAATTTATTGGAATTATTGATAAACTTGCATGTTTTTATACTATCTTTAAAATATTTTACCATGTATTTTTCTTTGTTTTTTTCCTTTCCTGCATTCAATTGGATTTATTGGGTTCTTTTTTTTATTGTAAATTTATTGGGGTGACATTGGTTGGTAACAATTAGTTTCCAGGTATACAATTCTACATTACATTGTCTATACATCTCATTATGTGCTCACCACCCAGAATCAGCTCACTTTCCATCACTGTATGTTTGATTCCCCCTCCCTACTCCCCCCCCAATCTCTCCCGCCCACCTCCCCCTTTACCCTCAGGTAACCACTAAACTATTGACTGTGTCCATGAGTCTTTGTTTCTTTGTTTCTTTCAGTTTCATATTTCACCTATAAGTGAGGTCATATGTTTCTTAACTCTTTCATTCTGACTTATTTTGCTTAATAAGATGGTTTCAAGGTCCATCCGTGTTGTCATAAATGGCTGTATTTCATCTTTTCTTATTGCTGAGTAGTATTCCATTGTGTAAATGTACCACATCTTCTTTATCCAGTCATCTATCAGAGGACACTTTGGTTGTTTCCATGACTTGGCCACCGTGAACAGTGCTGTGATGAACATTGGGGTACAGGTATCTTTGCAAATTAAAGTTTTCAAGTTTTTTTGGGAAGGTATCCAGAAGAGGGATTGGTGGGTCATATGGCAATTCCATTCCTAATTTTTTGAGGAATCTCCATACTGCCTTCCATAGTGGTTGTACCAGTTTACATTCCCACCAGCAGTGTATGAGGGTTCCTTTTTGTCCACAGCCTCTCCAGCACTTGTTATTCCTTGGCTTGTTGATTATAGTCATTTTAACAGGTGTGAGATGGTATCTCATTGGGATAGTAGTTTGCATCTCCCAAATTGCTAGTGATGTTGAGCATTTTTTCATGTATCTGTTGGCTGTTTGTATGTCTGCATGGGAGAAGTAACTGTTTAGGTCCTCTGCCTATTTTTTAATTGGATCATTTGCTCTTTTTTGTTATTGAGTTGTATGAGTTTTTTATATATTCCAGATGTTAGCCCCTTATCGGAGTTATTGTTTGAAAATATTTTCTCCCATTTGATTGGTTTTCTTTTTACTTAGTTGACAGTGTTCTTTGCTGTGCAGAAGCTTTTTAGTTTGATATAGTCCCATTCATTTATTTTTGGTTTTACTTCCCTTGTCTTTGGGGTCCAGTTCATAAAGTGCTCTGTGAGTCCAAGGTCTGTAAGTTTAGTTCCAATGCTTTCTTCTATACAGTTTATTGTTTTGGGTCTTATGTGGAGGTCTTTAATCTACTTTCAGTTAATTTTGGAATGTGGTGACAGTTCAAAGACCAGATTCATTCTTTTGCATGTGTTTTTTCAATTTTTCCAGCACCATTTACTAAAGAGGCTTTCTTTTCTCCATTTTATATCTTTTGCTTTTTTGTCAACGATTATCTGTCCATATATTTGTGGGTTTATTTCAGGGTTTTCAATTCTGTTCAATTGGTCTATATGTCTATTTTTCTGCCAATGCCAAGCTATTTTGACTATGATGCTTTGTAGTATAGACTGAAGTCAGGGATTGTGATGCCTGCAGCCTTATTCTTTTTTTGGAGGATTGCTTTGGTGATTTGGGTTCCATATGAATCTATTGACTTTTTTTTTTTTATCTATTTCTGGAAAAAATGTCTGTGGAATTTTGATTGGAATTGAATTAAATCTATATTGTTTTGGATAATATGACCATTTTAACTATGTTGATTATTCTGATCCAAAAACATGAAATATCTTTTTATTTCTTTGTATCTTCATTTTTTAAAATAGTGTCTTATAATTTTCTGTGTATAAGTCCTTCACATGCTTTGTTAAGTTTATTCCTAAGTATTTTACTCTTTTTGTTTTGATCGAATAAGGTATCGTTTTTCTCATTTCCTTTCTGTAGTTTTGTTGTTTGTATATAATGCTGTGGATTTTTGTACATTGATTTTATATCCTGCAACTTTACTGTATTCATTTATGATTTCTAACAGTTTTCTGGTGGAGTCATTCGTGTTTTCTATATAAAGGATCATGTTGTCTGCAGAAAGTGACAGTTTAACTTCTTCATTCCCAATTTGGATGCCTTGTATTTCTTTCCCCTGCCCAATGGCTCTGGCTAAAACTTCCAGCACTATACTGAATAGCAGTGGTGACAGGGGACATCCCTGTCTCGTTCCTGATTTTATAAGAAAAGTTTTCAGTTTTTCCTCATTCAATGTGACATTCTCTGAGGGTCTGTCATATATGGCCCTTATTATGTCGAGGTACTTTACTTCTATACCCATTTTATGAAGTGTTTTGATCATAAATGGATGTTGTATCTTGTCAAATGCTTTTTCTGCATCAATCGATATGATCATATGGTTTTTATCTTTCATTTTGTTTATGTGGTGTATCACATTGATCAATTTGCGTATGTTGAATCATCCTTGTACCCAAGAGATGAATCCCACTTGATTGTGATGTATAATCTTTTTAATGCATTGCTGTGTTGGATTTGCTAATATTTTGTTTAGAATTTTTGCATCAGTGTTCATCAGAGATATTGGTCGATAGTTTTCTTTTTTTGTGATGTTTTTGCCAGGCTTTGGTATTAGGGTCATGTTGACCTCATAGAACGAGTTGAGATGTATTATCTCTTCTTCAATTTTTTGGAAAATTTGAGGAGGATAGGTGTTAGTTCCTCTTTGAATGCCTGGTAAAACTCATTAGTGAGACCATCTGGTCTTGGACTCTTGCTTTTGGGGAGGTTTTGGATGATTGTTTCAATTTCCTTACATTTATTGGTTTGCTTAGGTTATCCAGTTCTTATTGATTCAGTCTAGGACTCTAGGTAGACTATATGTTTCTAAAAACTTGTCCATTTCTTCTAGATTGCAACATTTGGTGGCATATAGGCCTTCATTGTATTCTTGTATGATCCTTTATATTTCTGTGATATCAGTTGCAATTTTCTCTCTTTCATTTCTAATTTGAATTATTTGTCTTTTCTCTTTTTCCCTTGGTGAGCTTAGCCAGGGATTTGTCAATTTTATTATTTTTTTCAAAGAACCATCTCTTTGTTGCATTAATTTTTGTATTGTTTTTCTATTCTCTATTTCATTTAGTTGTGCTTTAATTTTTATTATTTCCTTCCTTCTGCTGGCTTTGGGTGTTTTTTGTTGTTGTTGTTCTTCTTTTTCTAGTTCTTGAAGATTTAATATTGATTGTTTACTTGTGATTTTTTTTGTTTCTTGAGATAGGCCTGTAGTGACATAAATTTCCCTCTTATTACGGCTGTTGCTGCATCCCAGTAATTTTGGTATGTTGGGTTTTTATTGTCATTTGTTTCTATGTATTTTTTAATCTCTTCTTTTATTTATTTATTTTTTGATCCAGTCATTTTTTTAACAACATGTTGTTTAAACTCAATGTAGATGTTGTTTTTTCTGCTTTCTTTTTCTAGTTGATCTCCAATTTCAAAGCTTTGTGACTAGGGAATACACTTGATATGATTTCAATCTTCTTAAATTTGCTGAGGCTAGCTTTGTGTCCCAGCATGTGGTCTATTCTTGAGAATGTTCCATGTGCACCAGAAAAGAATGTATATGTTGTGGATGAAGTATCCTATAAATGTCAATTATATCCAATTGCTGTAATGTGTCATTTAAAGCTGATTATTTCCTTATTCATTTTCTGTTTGGATGATCTGTCCATGGCTGTCAATGGGGTGTTTAAGTACCCTACTATAAATGTGTTTTTGTCAGTTTCTCCTTTTAGATCTGTCAGTAGTTACTTTGTAAATTTTGGTGCTTCTTGGTTGGGGACATATATATTAATAAGTGTCATGTCTTCTTGTTGTATTGTCTCCTTTATCATTATAAAATGTCCATCTTTGTCTCTTATTATCTTTTTGATCTTGAAGTCTGCTTTGTCAAATATAAGTATGGCTATACCTGCTTTACTCTGGATGTCATTTGCTTGAGTATTTTTTTCCATCCTTTCACCTTGAGTCTGTGTTTGTCCTTGTGGCTAAGGTATGTCTCTTGTAGACAGCATAAGGTTGGTTTTTGTTCTTTAATCCAGTTTGCTACTCTGTGTCTTTTTATTGGTGAGTTCAGTCCATTTACATTTAGAGTGATGATTGGTATATGAGATTTCCTATAGCCATTTTATCTTTTGTTTTCTGGTAGCTCTTTCATTTTTTATTTTTTTATTTTTATTGTTTTTGACACAGAGAGAGAGAGAGAGAGAGAGAGAGAGAGATACAAAGATAGAGACAGAGAGAAGGGGGAGGGCCCAGAACAGTCTCCATAGTTGCACATCACTGGTTTTTCCACATAGTTTCATTCCACAGGTGGACGGGGCTGCACAGGACAGGAACTGGGCCGGGGTCTCGCCCCAGTGAGAACTGAACTGGGAGCACTCCCCAGTTCAGCATGTGGGTCCACACGGGCTGGGGCCGGGATTCGATCCTTGGTCTCCAGGGCTGCAAAGTGAGTGCTTAACCCACTGAGCCATCCCAGCTTCCCCAAATAGCTCTTTCTTTTAATCACTTCTTTGCTTTTTTATTTCCATCAGTTATTTAGGATTGATGACATTTATGACTGTTTTCTCTCTCTTTTTTTTTATATGTCCCAGTTCTAAGTTCTTTTTGAGTGGTTACCAGGAACTTCATGTGAAAGAAAGTTTTATATATGTAGTGGTTCCTTTTCTTAAGGATGCTTCTTATCTTCATTCTCTTTGGAAATTTATACCTTTACTTCTTCCCCTTTTATGTTTTTGTTGTTCCAGTTTATCCCCCCCCTTTTTTTTTTTACTGTTTTTTCAGATCTAATCACCTTCTTTAGTATTTCTTGAAATGCTGGCCTTATGCTAGAGAATTCCTTCAGTTTCTGTATGTCTGAAAAGGTCTTTATTCCTCCTTCATATCTAAAGGATAACTTTGTTGGGTAAATGATTCTTAGCTGATAATTCCTCTTCTTTAATATTTTGAATACGGTACTTGATTCCACTCCCTTTTGGCTTGTAGAGTTTCTTTAGAAAAATCTGATGATAGTTTGATGGGCTTTCCTTTATAGGTTATGGTGTTTTTTCTGGCTGCCTTGAGGATTTTTTCTTAGTCTTTGACCTTTGACATCTTCAGTATAATGTGCCTTGAAGAGGGTCTGCTAGAATTCAAGTAGCTAGGGGTCCTCTTTCCTTTTTGAATTTGAGGTTCCAGTTCTTGCCATAGATTTGGGAATTTCTCATCTATTATTTGTCTGAGCAAATTCTCTGTGCCCATCTCATTCTCTGCTCCCTTCAAAATACCTGTTATCCTTATGTTATTCTTTCTAATGGAGTCAGATCTCGCATATATTTTTCATTTGATTTAGCTGTTTGGTCTCTCTCTTCTTCCTTCTGTGACATTACGAAATTTCTGTCTTTGATTTCACTAATTCTTGCCTTTGTCTGGTCAGCTCTGCTTCATATGCTAGCTATTTCATTTTTCATTTCTTTTATTGTGTTGTTTACCTCCAGAATTTCTATTTGCTTCTTTTTAATAGATTCAATTTTCTTTCTGAGATCACTTAGCTACCTCTGTGTACTCAGACAATTTTCTTTGATTTTCTTGAGAGTTTTCAGAATTGAAATCTTGAATTCTGTATCATTTAGCTCATATATTTCCATATCTTTAAGTTCCTTTTCTAGAGATTTTTTTTTTTTTCTGAGCACCCTGTTTACAAGGGTATTCATTGCTATTGGAGTATTTCTTTTCTTGGACTTGAGGACTTTCCCCCTGGTAGATATGAAGAAATCTTTCTTTTACTTCCTAGCTGGTGTTAGTATCGTATAATATTTTGTCTTGGTTATTTGGTTTTCTCACAGTGGGCAACTTCCTAGAAGGTGGCTTCTCTTTGACTCAGTCACCCTGGTCTCTGTATGCCTCCTCTTTGGGAAGGTATGGTGAGTGATGGTAGAGTCTATGCCTCTGAGATCCCACTGCTGTCAGAAGCTGCCACACCTGTGCTTCAGTTTTCCTAGATCCCTTTGCTGACTTCAGCAGGAAGGGTGGGGGTGGGGTGTGTTGGGAAAGGCGCAGGTCTGTTTGCAGCGCAGGGTAATGACAGCTTGCAGGCAGTAGCTCACTGAATACAGGTTCTAGGGTGGAGCTGGTGGGGCAAACTTTGGAGGAGTGCAAGGGGAAGCCCCCAGGATATCTATCCAAGGCCACACAGTGATCCAGCTGGGGCCCCACCTCACCAAGAGCCACTCTGCACCTCAGCCACCAGCACGTTCCTGCTGCTGGCACTCTAGCCACTGGACTACCTGCTCCCTGCTCTAGTCACTGGTATTACGCTCCACGGATCCCCAGCTCCAGCCACTGGAGCCATGCACTGGCAGCTGAACTCTTACTCCAATCATCCTCTCAGATCTCTGGCTGCTGCTGGTGTCCCACTCTGGCCTCCTGCCCCGCTCTATGGCTGCCCTTGCCATGCCACGGCTGCTCCCCCTGCACTCCTCCTGCAGCATCTTGTCACAGCCAGCCATGCCTGCTTTTGCTGTCCACCCTGAGTTCTGGCTGCCCACACCTCCACTTTTGTTTATTCCAGGCCTCCAACCCCTCCAGAGTTGTTCTGCACCTCGACCTGCGCTCCCACCTCAGTTTGTCTCTCTTCTGCTGGTCTCTGGGTCAACCTCTGGGTCAGTCACCAGGTAGGTACGGCTCCCTTTTTTTCTTTCTCACTCACCTCCCTTTCTCCAGCTGAAGGTATTTTCTTGTGATGAGTGTGTCTCTCAGCTGAGGCTGTGTGTTGCTTAGGGATTCTCTGGTTGGATTTTAGTTGTTCAACTTGTTCTTTCCAGGAGAGGTTTCAAGAGTTCCTCTCATGCCACCATCTTGATGACGTCTATATTGAGTTCTTTTTATTACTTTTTTTCTTCTCTCTACTGGTTTGGATGTTGCACCTTTTCTTTTGACACACACACTCACACACACACACACACACACACACACACACACACACACAGAGTGAGAGAGAGAGAGAGAGAGAGAGAGAGAGAAGGGTGAGGGCCTCAGAGCAGTCTCCACAGCTGCACATCCTCAGTTTTCAACCTGGTTTCACTCCACACAGGTGGGCAGGGGACTGCACAGAGCAGGAACTGGGTGGAAGCCTCCCACACAGGAAGCACACCCTGGTTCAGCATATCGGTCCGCATGAGCCTGGGCTGGAACTCAATCCTCAGACCTCAGGGCTGTAAGTTGAGTGCTCAACTTGCTGAGCCATCTCAGCATCCCTTGCACCTTTTTCAAAAGTTTAAATTACTCTCCTCCTACAACACAAAGATCTTTAACACAAAGATCTTTAAATGTTTTATTTTTTAAGATTTATTTTTATTGTTTTGAGAGCAGGTGACAGAGAGAGAGAGAGAGAGAGAGAGAGAGAGAGAGAGAGAAGAGGGAGGGGCCAGAGCACTCTCCAGAGTTGTACATCATTAGTTGTGACATAGTTTCATTCCACACAGGTGGATGTGGGGCTGGGTGATGTGGGAACCAAACTGAGTGACTCCAGCATGGGAGGTGAGAACTTTCACTGCCATCCTGGTGGCTATCAGTTGTGCTGCAGTCCAGCATATGAGTTTGCACGGACAGGGGCTGGGATTCGATCCCCAGAACTCATGGTTGAAAGAAAAGTGCCCAACCTGTTTAACCATCTTGGCTTTCCCCTCTTTAAATGTTTTAACCAATCCCTGCTTCCATCTTCTTGCTATTGTTATATTTTAATTCTACCATGTTTTTATTTCTTTCCAAAGATTAGTTTTTATTTTCCAGTACTCAGTACTTATTTAGATTAATCATACATGCTTTCTAATTTATTTGCTCATCATTCCTTCCTTTTGGTCTCAATTTTCTCATTACTAAGGTATACCTATCAGTCATTAGTTCAGAGAGAGTTGTGACTGACTTTTTCTGCAATCTTTTGTTTTGCCCTTACCCCAAATAAATTATAAATTGCCAGTTATTTTTCTTTTGTATTTTGCAGGTGTTATTTCCTTGTCTTCTGGACTCAGTTTGGCTATTGAGAAGTCTGCTGGTAGCCTGACTATTGTTATTTTTTTAGGTATTCTGCTGTCTCTAGTTGCTTTTCTCTTTTATTTAACATTTTGAAGAATTCCCACAATGTGTCTAAGTGAGGATTTGTTTTATTTGAACTTCTCAGAATTTAAGAGGTTTAATGAATTTAAGGACTCATCTCTTTCTTCAGCTATGAAAAATTCTTAAGCCTTTTCTTCTCTAGGATGCCCTCTTTTTCTCTGGAACTGTCAGAAATCTTTGAACTATTTTATTTCTTCTGATGTTCCCACATGGTGCCTCATTTCCTAGTGTGATTGGTAACTTTTATTGACCTTACATTTTAGCAGAGGTTGTGCTTCTGTTGGAGTCTCAATTGCCATAGTTGTCAAAATATCCCTTCCAAGCAACTTTGTGGTTCCTATGCTGGTTTCCTAGACCCTTTTATTCTCTTACCTTGTAGATCCTGTGCCACAAAGGTAGTGTACATTTGGACCTCATACCTGCTTCTGGCCCATTCCCAGGGCTTCAACTTTTCATGGACATTTTTGCTTTCTTATTCTCTGCCCTAGGCACACAGTATGCTTTCTTGTTGCTTCCTAAGCTTGTGAGTTTAAGTTTTGTAGTTCCATTTTCATTCACAAGGCAGCATTTCAGTGCTCTAGCCATGTAGTGCTCCAGCCTTGCATAGCTAGCTCTTTGCTATAGAAGTGCAGGATTTCCTGTCCCTCTTTGGGTGATAAAACCTTACCACCATCACCATGGGACACTGTAGTACCACATCCTGCTTATCATCTTAGCAATAAACATACTCTGTTTCTTGTCCCAGAGACATCCCCCCCCGCCCCCCCTTTGTGACACCATACTGAACATGCCCATCCATTTTGTGATCTTTGTTTAGAGCTTTAATTTAACCTCTTTTAAACATACAAAATATAGGTATCACTAATTTTTATAGTCAACGCAATTGAATGTACCACATGTTTCTGTCAATTTCTGTGATTATTTGTCGTTTCTTGCATCTCATTTGCCTTCCCTTCATGTCCACTATTCTTACCAAGGAGACATCTTTATTTCAGTGAGTTTTATTTGCCTTTACTTTTGGATAATCTATTAGCAAGGTATAAAATTCTAGGTTGACTGCTATTTTCCTTAAGCATCTTGAAGAGATGATTTTATTTTCTTCTGACATCTCTTACTGAAAAGAATTCTGCTGTTGGTCAAATTTGATTTTTGTCATCATCTCTTTCTTTATCCTAGTAATTTTAAAAAATGATCTCTTTTTCCATTAATATTCTGAAGTTGCACTATGATGTGTCTGGATGTGGATCTATTTTTATTTTGTCTATTTTTAAGTTTTCAATCTGAAAATTTACATCTTTAATTTTGAAGATTTTTTGACAATTACATTTTTATTTAATATTGTTTCTCTACTAGTTCTTCCATTCTCTTCTTATATAACTTTTATTAAAAGCATGTTTGAGCTCTTAAATCTAACTTCCATGTTTCTCAATTATATATATATTTAACTCTATCTTTTTGTGCTACATTTTGGGTGACTTTTTCTAGGTCTTGCTTCCAACTTAATTCTCTGGTTCTCTCTTTAACTGTGCCCAGGTTTGGAGTTTATTTCATCTATTGAACATTTAATTTCATTGATATTATCTTTCTTTCCCTAGAGTTATGATTGGTCATTTTTCCTATCTTCTTGATATTTATGCCTGTTCTTATTTTGTAATTTTTTTGTTTTCACTAGACTTCTACCTTTATCTCTTTGAATTTTGAAATATAATTATTTTAAAGTCTTGATTAGACTTATGAATCAAATGAATTTTATCTAGTGTGGATTTTTGTGTGGACTGCTGATTATTTTGCAAAAAAATCTTTTCATATATCTTGGAATATTTATTTGTAGGCTCATTTTAAGTGGGGCTTTCCTTTCTCCTTCTCTCTCTCCTCCCTTGTTTACTTGCCTCCTTCTCTCTCTCTCTCTCTCTCTCTCTCTCTCTCTCTCTCTCTCTCTCTCTCTCTCTCTCTGTTTTCACCCATTTCTATCCAAAACCAGGTATTACGATAGTAGTTTTCAGTTTCTTCACCCTGGATGTAGTGGTACGTAAACTGTTGACTCAGAAGCCAGCAAATGTATGGTTTCAATTTTTTTAGATTTCTGTTTCATTTCTGGTTCATCGAGATGTTAATCTGCTGTTCGAACCTGCCTATGAATTTTTTAAGTTTCTCTTTGTATAACCTACTGTCATTTCTCCTTATATAGACCAGATCAGGTGATCAAAGTGTGAACCAACTACCTCATTCTGAATTTGACAAATCCTCCATCCCTATTCAGAAAATATGGATAAGGAGAGTGATGGACCCAGCTTGTATCACTGGGTCCAGGGCGAGCATTGTGATGACTTTGGTCACATACCCAGTTTGTGGTGGAGATGATGCCAGACACCTGGACTGACATGGTCACCATGGCTACATAGGGCAGTGAGAGGTGTTTTCCAAGGCAAGTGGGAACAATTCACCAAGGAAGGGAGATGGCATAATGTGCTGAGCAGAACACAGTCATGGCTGCCACAGTCCACACTGGGAGCCCTTTATGATCTGGAGCACCTGAAAAGCTTAGCGCAGGGGCTCCCACCCTTCTTATACCCTAGGGCGCATTCTAAAGTATCGGTAGGGCTGCGGGCACCAGCTATTTCTAAGGATATTTGTTATTGAACAAGAATAAAAAATAATAAACAAAAATAATTTTAAAATAATAAATTTATTGTACAAATTATATACACACAAAGAAACATATATATAAAACGTAATACAAAGTAAATAAAAAACACACGTATAATAAAATAATTTAAAAAAACATAAAAGAAAACATAAAAAAACCAATCTGTCAGTGTGATCTTTGGCATTGCACTTCATTGGCCAGTGCCTCGTAATTAGGAGAGTATGACGACAACCTTGTTAGCAAACAATTATTAAGATGCTCATCGGTAAGTCGAGATCTATATCGTGATTGTATTAAATTCACATTTGAAAACAAAGATTCGCATAAATACA
>PVKE010015637.1:11306-28806 GCA_004027555.1 Craseonycteris thonglongyai
TGTCGACTATGTTCCATAAGTCCTCTGATATTAAGGATTTTAGCAAAATATCGTTCTTAAGGTTCAAAATTTCTAACTCTAGTTCTTCTGCTTTCCCCTGAACAAGGTCTGCAATACATGCGGCTAGTTCTATTACATTTATTTGGCAAGTAAAAGGATTGATACAGAAGGAGACAATTGGCTCGATATTTGTAAACTGTAGAAATCTCTATTCAAACTGTTTTTGAAGCACTTGCAGGGTCTCCATAAATAATGACACGTTTAATTCATTGTTACCTAGCATTTTCCTCATACATAGGAAGTGCATGAGAGACTTGATATGCAGATGTGATATCAACAAAGTCAATTTTGCTTTAAATGCGTTTACAGAGCTTATCATTTCAGCTCTATTTTTGTCTCTTCCCTGCAACTCCAAATTGAAAGAATCTAATTTTTCCATGGTGTCGGCAAGAAAACCCAAATCCACCAGCCAACAAGAGTCTGTTAGCTCATCATAATTTTCATTTTTATCATGTATAAATGTTTTTATTTCTTCAATTAAGTTCACAAATCTTGTAAGAACTTTACCTTTACTGAGCCAACGTACTTCAGTATGCAGGATGAGATCGTGTTCTTTATCTTCAGTATCTTCTAACAGGGCCTTGAAAAGTCGGTATTGCAATGGAGCTGCTAGAATAGAGTTGATTATCTTTGTGACTATTTTCATAACATGTTCAAAGGGCAGTATTTTACAACACAAAGCTTCTTGATAGATAATACAGTGGTAAGGACATAAAGTTTGAAAATGATTCATCTTTCCTGCAAAGGGCAATAAATCCTTTGTTTTTACCAACCATTGCTGGTGCCCCATCGGTAGTTATCACAGACAACTTATGCAAAGGCATGTTTATCGACCTGGCGTATGTTCTGAAAGTTTTAGAAATATCCTCACCTCTCGTCTGTCCTTTCATTGGTAATATTTGCAACAGCTCCTCTTTTACTGTGAAATTACTAAATACCATTCTCACCATAACTGCCAACTGTGCGGTGTCTGATATATCTGTTGACTCGTCAAATTGCAGAGAGAAGCAGTCACATATTTCCAAGTCAGTCTTTCACTGAGTTTGCAAGTCTTTTGAAATTGCGTGTATTCTTCTTGTGACTGTGTTATTTGACAACTGTAGGTCTTGTATCACTGACATAATCTCATGCTTGTTAGAATATTTCTCAAACAAACAATCAGCAGCAGTCAGAAACACTTCTTTTAACAATTCACCATCCTGGAAAGGTTTTTTCTTCTTTGCGAGCATGTGAGAAATTTTGAAAGAAGCAATGGTTGCCTTTTTAGATTTTTCCACATGTCTAGTGAAAACAGTCTGTTGAGTAGTTAAACTTTATTTTATTTGATTTATTTTTTTTCTTTCTTACTTCAGATTTAAGTGGATAATTCGTATCAGAAGTGATATGAGTTGTCTGAAAGTGATGTTCAACATTCTGTTTTTTCGGCACTGCAATACTATTGCCACACAACAGGCAAACGCATTTACCTTTTAAATTAATGAAACAATATGATTCCTCGCAGTCTGTGTTAAAATTATAGGTTCGTTTTCTCTTATTTGGTCCACTCATTTTAGGACTAAAAAAATAAAAATAAAAATAAAAATAGTTATAGAACTACAATATCATATCAAATTGCCACCATAATGATAGATTACCTACCTCGCTTTTAGTTCATTTAAAATCGAATATATCAAAACACTGTGATCCTAGCTAACTGTCACGACCCGATCAGTCCAGCAACCGCAATCCAAATGGCAACTCCGCATCTCCAGGTTGGGTGGAGGAGAGTTTAAAGAGTGCAGCGGCTAAACAAGACGCGACGTGTACAAAGGCGAAAGCTAGGGAAAAACTTATACATATGCTATCGCAAACATACCAATGAATATAATAAACCTGTGTAGATACTCAAACAATATTTTAAAATTCTAACAAATGTATAAAAATAAATTATAGTTTTACTTAGTGTTTATGAAAAACTTCTGATGCAGTCAAATAATGGTGGGTGCACACACATCGGGCCACGGGCATCATGGCGCTCGTGGGCATGGGGTTGGGAATACCTGGCTTAGACTTACCTTTATATTTACATTTCAACATGCCCAGTGGAGGGCTGAGTGCAAGGCAGGACTGCAGCTGGATTGACAGAACACATTAGTGCAGTAAGGAGAGAACCAACCTGGGAAAGCGCCCCTTCCCCCAAGCTCTTCTCCAAGGACAGCAGAAGATGAGAAGCAGGGCAGCAGGCTTGACCAGTCTATGAAATTCCTTCAGCTGAGACACTGTACTTTTCCTCAAGTCCCAGAAGTGTAAGTGGACAAGGAGGCCCGTGGTTCCAAAATTAAGGAAAGAGGAGCCTGGTGCTGAGCTGGGGCTCAGGTGCCATTTGACATCCCAGTGAGAAGAGTCATTTTTTTAAGCTTTAGTCTGAGTAACCAGCTCAGAGTCATGGGATGTTGGGCAGGTAGGCATCCTACCAGGGTCCTTGGTATAGGGACAAGTGAGCTATGGGTCTTGGCTAGCCAAGACCCAGGCCCTGCCTTCCACACCAAGGGTCCTGGGATTAGGGGAGGTTAAGTGCAGATTGGTAGATTCCCAGGCAGGGCTCCTAAGACAATTTGCACCCTGTACTTCCGGTCACCCAATTCAAGACCTGCTCAGCACTGCCACGGCTGCAGTCAGTTAATAAATCTTTTATTTTATTCAGAGCTTGATTTGTTTACAAACTAATAACCATGATTTATAAAATGTGCCCATGGTTTGCTAATTTCTGCACATATGGCGTTTTTATTTTGTAAAACTGGCATTTGCATTCTTTGTCGATTATGACTTGGTGTTCCCAGTGCTAATTAGTCTGATTAGGTAGATAACTTCTCTGCTACTAGGCTGAGAGGCCAAAGGCTGCGGCATTGGGGGCGAAGGGGCTGAGGCTATGGCCAGCCTTACAGGGAGGAGCCAGGGAGGCCCTAGGACTTTGTTGAGGACCCTAGAATCTCAAGCAACCCATTTTGTGCCCTTCCCCAAATCCAATTAAGCAAAGTTTATTAGCACAAATTTCTTAATTAGGTTTAATCTTCCCACTGAATGCACAATTTCTGAATTGTCACAGAGGTGGGTCAGCCTATGAGGGATCAAGAGGCTGGCAGGGCCTTTGGTAGGAGAATGAAGGTAGGCTGCTGGGCCCTTCCTAGTGGCCAGTGAGAAGAATGCAGTGCCGGGCTTGCCAACAATCAAGACCTTGGGTGACCAACAACCAAGACCACAAGTGGCCAATGAGGATCCCAGGAAACTATGCCAATGTATGAGCCTCAGGTAGGAGGATTCCAAGTGGCCTAGGCCAGGGGTGGCGAACCTTTTGGCGACTGAGTGCCAAAGTTTATGAAATAAGAGTATACTCGCTCGACTCGCGTGCCAACCCATTGAGTGAGATAGAGGTATCGATTACTTTTATGTCTATAAGAGCATAAACAATAATATTTAAAATGGTATTCACAGCTCCACGTGCCGAAATAATTGCTCCGCGTGCCGCTTTGGGCACGCGTGCCGTAGGTTCGCCACCCCTAGTCTAGGCCATCAGATATATCCTCAGGCCCCAGGCCAGCCTTGGAGACAATGCTTCTGGGTCCAGCAGAGAGAAGGTTGAGTACCAGGCTCCAAAGCCTGGGTGTCAGTCCCAGCAGAAGGACCTGCCTCTGAATGGGCCCAAGCTCAAGAGCAAAGGCAGCCATGTCTGAGGATGAGAGCCTCTCTGGTTCTTTGGAGTGTGTGACCCCTAGAATTCTTATCTATCTATCTCTCTATCTATCTATCTATCTATCATCTATCTAAAAAGGAGGAAAAGAGAGGGTCCCTTACAAATGACTGGAATTGGATCTCTCGTAAACCTGGGCTGGCACCAGATTTATTTTTTATTAGAAAAAATAATAAATTGTGCCATTGCTTGTACCCAAGCATCATAAAGCTATTTGTGCCCACTCCATTACCTCCAAGGGTGATGATGTCCTGAGGCATTTAGTATAAGGTATGGCACACATCTTTGGAATGTTCCTGCCAAAGATAGTTGTATTTTAAACAGAGCTTGGAGAAGGGAACCTATTGCTGAAGGTGCAATGGCGGAATTGCAATGGATATACAGTGGAATCAGGGTCTGTGGGCTCAGGTGAGGCCATGCAAAGACTTCCTAGAGACTGCGGCCACTCAACCGAGGCAGTCCTGGGCCTCAGCGCCCTCCACCCTTTTTGCTCTCCAACCAAACATTTAGGAAAAACCTAGTCACACACTGTCCAACTTCCTTCCTCCCTAGGAACACATGGCTAGCTTTTCTATCTGTGGGCTCAGGAGGTCTTCCTCCCCAGCTGGATCAGTGACATCTCTATGTTCCCCCAGCTCCCTGTACTTTTCCTGTCACAATACCCAACACATTGGGTTGCAATGACTTTTTTTTTTTGTCTGTCTTTACAAGCAATTTGGCAGAACTGTGGCTGCCTACTCTTTCCTGTGGTTGCAGTGTAGGTGAGCTTGTTGGGTGGATGGAAGGCTAGAAGCATGGATGGATGGGTGTCTGTGAGTTCTGGAAACCATCTCCTATATAGGCCTTTCTTCCTGCTTGGTCCTGGGGCTTGAATGGGCCAGCACAGGAGAGGTATGGGGTGGGGATAGGGCAGCAGAATTCATTAGGCCTCCTTTGTCTCTTTAGGCCGCAGCGGACAGGAAGCTTCACAGACCCCGTGATGGGAGAACCAAGTTCCTAGGATAACCTGAGCCCAGGTTGGCCTTCCGATGGAGTCAGGGATGTGGCAGAAGCTTCAGACGTATGCTTGTGACGTTCTAAAGGGCAAGTCATAACCTTGGAAGATAAAGACCTCAGATCTGGTCCTGGTTGACCTGGGAAGGGTCATTTCTCCTGTCTGAGCTTCCATTTTCTCCTTTGAATGACAGGGATAAAATAGCCTGCCCAGCTTCCTGCCCAAACAATCTAATGATTCACAGAAATAACTGTTGACTGGGTGGACCAGTGTGTGCATGTGTGTGTTGGTATGAATGTGCAGATCAGCCTAGGCAAGGCCTCTCCTGCTATGACCTTCAGGGGAACAGCACTTTGCTTCCTCAGGACTCAGGATCGTGAGGGGTGGGCCCAAGCCCCTTCCCCATGGGTGGGCCCAAGCCCCTTCCCCATCTCCCAATTTGACATGAGGGAGGCACTGGCACATCCATTTAAATTTCATAACCATCTTCCTGCTGTACAGATATAATTCTTTCTCTTTCTTCAAAAATCCTAGTGCATTCTGCTTTGAACTTGTTTTGAAGTAATAAAGGGATTTTCACAGGCAACAAATGAGTCTCTGAGCAGACTTAATCTGAGGCCAAAAGCCAGAGATGGGGATTTACCACCCATAATGGTTCCTTTCAATTGAGACAAAGTGGGAGCCCCACTTCCACACCTGAAGGGGATTTGCAGAGGGGTGGGGGAGAGCACCTCAGAAATCCCTGCTCTGGGACCAGAAGCCTTGTTTATGAGCAAACCCAGACCAGCAGCTCCATCAACCCCGCTTTAACCAGCTGCTGGGCACCATCCTGGCCATGGACTGACTTACCGCAAGGGTCTATACCATGGACTCTAATCTATTCTGATCCTGGCTGCCCAGTGAAAGCTGTGCAGGGACACAGAAGCTGGTGTTGAGGGGTCAGCTGGAGGGTCAAAAACCACAAACTCAACTCAGACCTCCTTTTCAGGCTCCAGACCTGCACATACAACCAGCTGGACACCTCCTCTTGGAGGTTCCACAGGTTTCTCTGACTCACTGTGCCCACAACTGAATGTGTCACCAACTCCCAAGCCTGCCCCACCTCCTGTGCTCCCCATCATGCACAGAGCTCACTGGCATCTAGAAAGGAGTGGGATGGTGGATACTCACCCCCCCACACGCCCTCCACACCCCACCCCCAGATACTTTCCAGCCTCAGAGAAGGGCCAGTGGGTACAACTGACCCGATCAGAAGTCAACACCCAACTCTCAGCTGGGAACCAGGCCGATGGGAGCTTTCACCACAGGAAGTTTTAGGGAACAGAAGAAGGATTAAGCATCCACAGACAGCCCCCAGAGGACCCAACTTTCCTCTGTCCTTCCCATTCTCTGCAAGGCCTTCACACGAGGGACTGAAACAGTCTTTGACAATTTTGGTGCACGTTACTTTGTGCATCCACTTTGGCCTTCTGTTCTCTAGATTATGTCTAATAGGCTTTGTGACCTTAAGCAAGTCACTTAGCTTCTCTGGGCATCAGTTTGCCCATCTGTAAGATGGGGACAATGATGCCTGCCTGTCTACCTCTAAGAATGATATGAATCAATAATAGTAAATGTCTTCAAAGTCACAAAGCCTTGCTTATATATGTGAGGGGTTATTAATATGTTCTTCTGCCTCCAAAGCTGGCCTCCCCTGAGGAGGCCATGCACTGTTTTAACATGGAGTGAGCTCCTAAGCTGTGCCCTCCCCTCTCCAGCACTTCTGCCTCGGGTTGTCAAAAATGGTAATCTTCTCTCAGGCCTGAAATTATGAGCCTGCTTTATTGGTCAAAGGCCATAATAATTTGAGCTCTTATTTTATAAACTCATTTCTGCACAGTGATATCCTGATAGGAGCAGGAATAATAAATCACAAACATGTCCCCCAAGATTGCATTGTAAATGTCAAACTAGACAGGAAATTGTAATTAAAGAAAGGAAATTGCTACAAAGAAGCACTTGATTTTAAAATGAGCCAAGCATAGAATTTTCTAAGCATTTAATTATAGTCCAATTTCAACTGACTTGGCTTTTGCAGTCATATTTCTTATTATAACTCTTCTACATAATAACCCAATCTCCCGGCTCACATAGGTCCAGCCCGTCAAAGGGTAAGGACACTGCATAAGTACAGGGATTAGGAACTTTATAGGGACAGTAATCATGGTGGAGGCTGGGGTGATAGACACAGGTGTGGGTATTTTAAATCACCACAGTCCAATTTCCAGCCAACGGGAGCAACCTGACACCTGTGAGGAAGCAGATTTGGCTCAACGGCAGCTCAGTGAGAAATCCAATAGACACTTGCCTTTGTCAGAAGAGAAGCTCGGGCTTCCATGTTCTGTCCCTCCACCCCTCAGATGCACAGAGAGCTCCCACCCAACCCACCCACCTAAAGGTCACACTTTAGCCAGTTGGCCCCTTAGATTAGGCATGAGCCAGCATGCCCACACTGCACCTGGGTGCTGGGCAGTTTGTACGCATATTCTACCAGGTTTCAGTGGCCAGAGGCTCGAGAGGTGGGAGAGCAGAGTAGCTGAGCACGTGGGACAGGAGGCCAGACACGCCTGGGTTCAAATCCTAACTCTGCCACTTACTGCAAGTTGAGTTGAGTCATAGCCTGTATAGCCTCAATTTGCTCATTTGCAAAATGGGCATAATGATAGTCTCCATCTTACTGGGCCATGGTTAGCAATCATAAATGAAATGATTCTAATGATTATTATGGCCTGAGTCTGTGCTGCGTCAAAGAGGAAGTTGGGGAAATCGGTGGCCATCTTGATTGACATGTGCAGCCCAACCAGAGGGTCTGAGCCAGCACAATCAGTGGTGGATGTGGGGAGTGGGGTGGTGAGGGATGACAGGGGCACTCTGTCACTGCCCCACATGATGATGACTGCTCAAACCACATGAAGAAGTCTTTGCTGGCCCAGAACTGCTCCCCAAAGTAACTTTCCCAGCGGATCTTCCTGTCTCCATCGAGTGTGTAGGGCCCAGAAGCTGGGTAGCTCCTGCTCCACTCCTGGTCTACGGAAGCTGCTGTTCTCTTCTGGGATTGGCCATGGCCCCGTGCAGGCTTAGCCTCTCCCACAGGAAGAGACAGGAAGACTCGGAACCAGGAAATCCTTTTCTGAGCCTTCCTCTTTCTTCAGACAGTTCAGAGTGGATGATACCAGTAGAACAGAAGTTAGTCCCAGAAAGACCCACAAACTGCTGTGGGAATGTTGCCCAAGGAGGTACTGTGAGTGGGAGCCCAGCCTGTGTGTTGGTCTGTGCTGATTTTGCATCGCACAAGCTCCAGGTAGTGCTGTTACATAGACCACAATATGAGTGCCCCCTCCTTGAATTGTGCAGTATGCAACCTCTACAACTGAACTTGGACTCTGGGATCAGGGCTAAATTGGAGCTAGGTTGATAGGGAGGTAAGGATCAGGTTGAAGAGAAGGGCAGAGCATTTTGAAGATTAGGATGTGAAATGGAATGATGTGTTGAAGGTCCTGGGGATTGGAGCAGAAACCAGAGGAGCAAAGTCTCAGAGAAATTCAAGCTGTGGGAAGTGGGGCTGATGAATCCTCTCCTCCATGTGCCCATGGGGTTTGTCTCATCCCAGTCCCCTGGGGAAGCGTGGCTTCTGATTGCAAGTGCTGAGTCGGGCATCAGTCTGCCCTCCAGCAGAGTAGCCTATCCCCACCTGTGGTGAGTCAAGTGTAGGGATCACACCACACAGGACAGACAGCATGTGTGGTCAGTGACATAGGACCAATTTCCCGGGCTGTGACTGTCTGGGTGGATCAGCTGTCACTGTGAGAACTGAAGGAGGCTTTCAGAAGTGCATTGGAGGTGGTCACATAGGAGTGCCTGGAGTTTTGTAGACTCCTGTGGGGAAGAGGCATTCCAAGGAGCTGGATCAGCTTAGACAAAGGTACAGAGGTGTGAAGACACTTCCACTCATTCAAAAACTATTTCTTGTGACCACCATATGCCAGGCACTGTTCTGGGCACTAGAAACACTTCAGTGAACAAAAGAGATAAAAAATTTTGCCCTCACAGAGTTTCCATTTTAGTGAAAAGAGAAAGATAAAAATTACTATAATAAACAAATTGTATAATATGTCAGAGGTAATCCATGCTACATAGAAAAATAAAGCAGAGAAGAGAAATAGGAAGTATTGGGGAGGAGTTGCAATTTTAAATAGAGTGGTCAGGGACCTTCCAGGGAAGGTGATATTTAAGCCAGGACATGGAAGAGGTGGAGGTATGAGAAAAGCAGACATATAAGAGAAGATCATTCCAGGATGAAGAGGACATGCAAAGGCCCTGAAGTCTGGCATGTACAAGGAATAGCCATAAAGACACAGTGGAGTGAGGAGAAAAATAAGGAGGACCCAGTTGCATAGGGCCTTATAGGTGGTTGTAAAGACTCGAACATAATCAGGGTTTTTCTGATTATATTATAGAGTCAAGGACACTCTCTGGGTTCAAATCTTGGCTTGGCCACCTAGTAGCTGTGTAACCTCGGGCAAATGAGTTAACTTTTCTGGACCTCAATTCCTCACATGTAACCTGAGAATTGGTAATAGTATCAATCTCACAGTATTGTTACAATGTTTAAATAGTTAATTCACCTAAAATATTTAAAGCAGTACCTGGCTTGTAGCAAGGGCTACATGCATGTCAGCCACTGTTATTTTAAACCTTTTTTTTTTTCATTGTTTTTGACAGAGAGAGAGAGATACAGAGACAGAGAGAGAACTGAACTGGGGGAGCTCCCAGTTCAGCACATGGGTCCGCATGGGCCGGGGCCGGGATTCGATCCTTGGTCCCCGGCGCTGCAAAGTGAGCGCTTAACTAAGGTGACCAGATTGTAACATTGGTAAAGCAGGACACCATTGACCGGGGGGGAGGGGGTTCTTGATTAAAAATTTGGTCTATCTCCCGCCGTTCCCTAGCTTGTCATGCATTCTTTCCAAAAATCGGGACTTTTTTAAAATGCCGCGGGCTGTGGACCAAATTGTTAAAAATTGGGACTGTCTGGTCACCCTATGCTTAACCCACTGAGCCATCCTGGCTTCCCCCACTGTTATTTTAAAGAGGGGCGAGGCGGCTCAAATCTGTGTCCTAATGCTCACCTAGGCTGGCTGGAGGAGGAGGGAGGTGCGGGCCAGTGTCGAGGCCGGGAGCGTGGCCTTGTGGGCAGCGCAGTGGAGAGCTGAAAGTGGCCTGGCCTGAGGGCTGGGGTGAAGCCTGGGAGACAGAGACAACTGGGAGGGTTTGAGAGAAATGTAGGGGGTAAACTTGGTGATAGTCTGAGGGGGCAGCTGAGGGAGAGGGAGAGAGCAATGAGATGAGGCCCTTTTCCTTGGCGAAGGGCTCCTGTCGCAGCTTCTGGTCGCTCTTCCCTCGGCAGCCCCGTGGCTCTCTTCTGCCCCTGTAGGCTCTGGTCAGGAGGCCCCTCCCTCCCCGGCTTGGGGACCCGGCCCCCTTTCCTGATGGGAGCAGTCCAGACTCTGGCCCTTCCCTCTTTGGTCCTAGCTGGCTCCTCTTCTCACTGCCCTTTCGAGCCCTTGAGCTCCAGCCCTAACGCCTTCCTCCTCTGCTGGCCCAGTTCCCGCCTGGCACCCCCCCCCCCCCCCCCCCCCCCCCCCCCCCCCCCCCCCCCCCCCCCCCCCCCCCCCCCCCCCCCAGCCACTTCTGGGTCAGCCCCCAGGAACCTGTCTCATGCCAGGCACTCTGGGCTGCCTCCTGGTGGCCACAAGCCTCCCATCGTGACCTGTCCGCATGCCCACCTCAGTAAAGGGCTCTCTGGGTGTGCCACCTGTGCCCAGTGTTGCAACAGCGGCATCTGCTCCTGGCACCTCAAGCCGGCTGTCAGCGCCCGTTTGTGAAGGACTACAGCTTCGTGCCCCACACCTCGTGACACCTTGGTTAGGCAGACTCCCAAAGGCTTCTCCTATACAGACAGACCTCGGGAAAGGACCCCAAGCCCCCGATAAGAGGGCATCTTGATGGGGAAGTGGAGGCACTCTGGAGGCAGTTCAGCAGCCTCACCTGCCCCCGGGCACATTGTGGAGAAAAAGTCCTGCAGTTGTCAGGTTGTGCTGTCACCCAGACTCCGTCTCATTCTGGCCCAGACACAAGACCGTGTCCAAACGTCTCCTCCAGGCCTCCAAGACCCTCTGCCATCCCCACCGGTGCCCACGGGGAGTCTGGGACCTGACCACACCCAGCGGCTCCTCCCGGCCCATCAGCCCACCTCCCTGCCCTGCACAGTCCTGCACCCCCCTTCCTAGCCAGCTCCACACCCCCTCTTCCAGGGAGCCTGTCTCCCCTGACCTCTCCCTCCTCTCTGCTCTGGGAGCCACCATGCAGCCAGCACTGAGGGCCTAGGGCTCCAACCCTGGCCCTGCCTGCCTGCAGCCTTCCACAGGTGCTCATGAGGCTTCCTCCGGGGACCCCTCTGCCCTCCCTGAGTCCCCTCACAGACCTAGAATTGTGCAAACACAAAGTGGGGGCCTGATCCGTAGTCACGAAGAGACAGTTGCCCCCTGAGGCCTCAAGCACAGACCCTGGGCCTGAGGGAAGAGCCAACGCTGGGGCTTCAGGCAGCTGATGACAGAGGATTCTGAGGGTCCAGGGAGGCCTTTGTGGTGGACAAACGGCACCTTCAGCAAGGAGCCCGGAGCCACGTCTGAGGGGAAAGCCACGTCCACTAAGTCCATTAACTTTAATGTTGAAATCAATGTTGTGGCCACCAGAAGTAATGAGCATAATTCTCATTTCAGATCAGGAGATTTCTGAAAACCAAGTTTAATTATGTTAAAAATGACAGCTTCATCTTCCCTCCCTGGATAAGGTCCCCTGATGCTCCCCACACTTCATTAAAAAGAGGACTGGTTGCAGGTTTGTTTGCTTTTTAATGCAGTTAAGCAAAAGCAGTACTTTGGCTATTTCAAAGCTAGTAAATCAGCTCAGATGCTCACAACACAGTTCAAGTGGTTTTGAAATGTTCCTTTTACCAGGACAAAACATGTGGTTTTCAGCCTGAGAGAATCCAACTGGAGCTCTTGGCAGCCAGTGTGGCTCTAAGAGACCATCAGACCCATTTTCCAGATGAGAAAACTGAGGACCAGCCAAAGAAGGAGCTTGTCATGCCCCATGCTGGCTTGAGGCATTGAGAGATGGCCCCTGCCATCCGAAACTGGGGCGAGAGAGACATGGGCTGTGACAGGGTGAGCACAGGCCAGCTGGGGGAGTCAGGAAAGGCAGAAGTGGCATCAACTCTGAGTCTTGAAGGGCCCCAAGGGTGTCCAACCTTTTGGCCTCCCTGGGCCACATTGAGCCACACATAAAATACACTAACACTAATGATAGCTGATGAGGCAAGAAAAAAAATCTCATCATGGTTTAAGAACATTAATGAATTTGTGTTGAGCCACATTCAAACCCAACCTGGGCCCCACGCAGCTTGTAGGCCACGGGTTAGACGTGCTTGATCTAGAACTTAGCTGGGGGAAGAAGAGAAGGCTGCCATTCCAGATGGGCTGATGGGGGGCAGGGGTAACAGCCAAGACCAGGCAATGGGTGGGCAGGAGACGCAGGAATGTTCTCTGAACCTGGGTGGAGAATGTCCACGCAGGTTTTCACAGGAAATAAGGTCTAGGGACACCATGTCTTACCGCTCTGTGATTTCCCAGACAGGAGGCCCTCACATCCATCCGTGTGAGGATATCAGGGTTCCCAATAAATTAAAGCTGGTAGCCCATAAGCCACCATGTCCCCACCTTATCCCATTCCAGCACCACTCTATGCCCTGCAAGCACCCTCCCTGCTTACTGCTCTGCGCATCCCAGCCCTCCCCTCATCACCTGACCCATTCTCAAATCTATGCCGCCCCCAGCATCGTAGCCTGACCATCTTTATTTGCAGCTTCCCTCCAGTGGAGCCTGTCTTTGTAGCCTGTGGCCCCTCTGACAGATGCATCTGAACCTCCCCCCACCCATGACTTGGTCCCATGTGTTTGTTTAAGAGGCTGCCATGGTGCTAATTGCGGTGTTTATTCTTGCTTGCCAAATGTGCTCTGTTTTGCAGGCATTTGCTTGAGTGGCTCTGGATGCTGCTCGCTTGCTTTTCTTGGGGCGGGGGTGGGGGGGTGGGGAGAGTGGAGGGAAAGAGCCAGCATCCTCAGCACTGCCTTTCTGAGCCCTCGGGCCACAACCAGGAGCAGGAACTGTCCTCTTGTCTGCCTCCACCCAGCCTCCCTGCAGGAAGGGGCCCTGGACTCCAATTCCGGCACCTGGTCAGGAGACTTGGTTTGTTGCTGGGCTGCGGGTGGGGGCTAGGGCAGCATTCTCTCTGTGGAATCGCATCTCTTTTTTTTCCCAGCTACCCAATAGCCAGAAAAGCCAGGATTAGCTCACTGGTTGTGCCGTCTGGCCTGGCCTGTTCTCTACGTACAGAACAACCTAGATGAGAATGTTGTGCTTCGCTGGATCTCAGAAGATGAGGCAATAAATGTGAGCCATCCCAGCCTCCAGGGATCCCCACGAGGGCTCTCAGCGAGGCAGGCCCACTCCCAGCAGCCCCTTCCTTAGCCAAGCCACTCCATTGTGAGGCTGCAGGCGGGTGGGGTCTTGCTTGCCAGGGTCTTCTCCCCACCCCCCTCCCCTGGGCCCTGCCAGCCAGGCCAGGGTCAATGGGATTAAAGGCTCAATTCACACCAGTCAGTTCTCTGGTAACAGGATTTCATTAGAGGCAGGCAGGGAGGAGAATGGATGGAAACAGCTGGTGTATAAATTATAAAGTCTACTTTGTATTGAGTGAGCACACCTTTCCCCAGCCACATGACTAATTAATGTGGCGGGGAGTGGACTTGAAGTCAAATTGCCTTTCCCCCTCTCTCCTGGGGCTTGGTTAACAACAGGTCCCTGCAAAGCTGGGAGAAGGGAAGATTATGCAAAGCTATCATCATATGAAAATAACGTATTAACATACTGCCTGTGAGCTGTGTCCAATCAGTTCCCTCCCAGTGGCGTGTGTAGGAAACAATTAGAATGGCATTTCTACCACGCTTCTTTAATACATTTTGGCATTAATATAATCAAGGAGTGGGGGCCTAGACATCTTGCAGGCACAGTTTTCTGTAACACCCCTGGGATGTAGGGGGTGGGTGGGATCCTGGAGGGTGGGGTGGGATGCAACTACACTCCTCTGGACCAGAACCTCGGGTGCAGTGGTTCTCTGCCAGCCACCACAACCTCTGCCTGGGAGCAAAGGCTTCCTTCCCCCTGGACAAGGGACCACAGAACCCCGGGCCCTTTATTAGCAAGAGGAAGAAGCTCCAGAGTTAGAGTGATCCTGTAGAAGCATCAGTCATGTCTCTTAATCCTGCGCTGACACTCCCTAATGACTTCTCATCTCACGTCCAGTAAAATGCAAACTCCTTCCCGGACTGTGAGCTAGCCCCAGCCTACCTCTCTAGCTCACCTTGCCCTGCTGTCCCCTCATGGGCTACCTTCAGCCACTCTGGCCTTCTTTCTGTTCCTCACACACACTGAGGTCCTCCCTGCCTTGGGGCCTTTGTATTTACTCATCCCTCTGCCTGACAGGATTTTCTGTCTTGTTCCCGAGGTCTCATCTCCTCAGAGAGGCCTACCCTCCCACCACCTGACCTCAATCAGCTCCACCCCCATCACTGTCTGCCTCTTTGTTTTGTTTCCTTCACAAGTCTTGTCCTGACCTCAGATGGTCTTGTGTGTGAACTTAGTCCTTGCCTACTTGCTGCTTCCCACTGGAACATGAACTCCTGAACGCAGGACCCTTGTCTGGCTCGGTCCCTGCCTTATTCCTAGCCCTACAGTGGAAACTGGCACATAGTAGATGCTTAGCAAATATTGTTTGGATGAGTGAATAAATGAATAAATAAATGACTCAAGCCCTAGAGGGACAAACTCTCTAGGCATCTGGAGGCTCTGCGGGAACCAGTAAGACTTGGTGGGATCCTGACTTTGCTGCCATTCCCTAGGGAGCCTTGGGCAATCCAACTCCCCCTCTCATCCACCAAACCTCTCTTCAACACCTGCTGATTGCCCAATCTTGAAAAACTGGGAGAAGCAGGAACCAGATGTGATTCCTGCCCTGAGGGACTTGAAGTCTAATTGGGAAATAAGTCTAGATACAAGAAAAAAAGACCAGCTCTCTAAGTCAGGACTTGAACAGGGGTGAAGAGCCTGGGGCCAGTTCTATTACTAATGCTGCCATGTGATATCAGGCCAGTCAAACCTCTTGAGTCTCAGTTTCCTCATCTATAAGGCAGATCAAAGTCAAGGTTAGCCTGGGAGCTCCCTGAGTCCCGTTTTAGAGATAGGCAAACTGAGGCACAGAGTGGGACAAGCCTTGCCTAGAGTCCTGGGATAAGTTAGTGGCAAAGCCAGGACCAGTGCTCAAACCATAGTCCGTGTGTCAATGGGATATATAAACGGTGCCAAAAAAATGTGAACAAATTTTAAGAAAGGAAAAAAACTGTATTAAAATTGTAATATTCAACATATAACGATAACAAAAGCTGAATACAAGTCATGTTTGACTTTTACAATTATAAGAGGTGCTCGAAGTGGTTACCATCAGCATCCAGACACTTCTGATTACGGTGAACTACTCCTTGAGCAACACTGACCAAAGTGTTCACTTGTATGGCTGTGCCTGTCATTTCCACTTACCATGCATCTCAAACTTACCCCGAATGCATGCACTTGTTAGGCATGTTGGAGGTTCTGTTGCACACTCACACCTTCATTGCTGTACTTCCACAACATTCTTGAATTTCAAATATCACTTCAAAATTGCACTCCTTGAAGAACAACCATGCTTCCGCCATTGTCTTTGACTGCCCTGCCTGTCGCATGGTCATCCTAGCATTCATTTGACTAACACCATCTTTTAAGCGAACATCATACTGCACATTGCTACCGTAATTCAACTCAACTTAGAAAAGTAATAATAGAGAACATCTCTTTAAATGTGTCTACACTTTTTTGGCATGCCTGGTGTGTACGTTTTTTGGATTACGGGCTGCTATCTGGGAGACCGTCTGTAAGAGGAACAAGCAGCCAGGAGACCACCGCAATCTAGGCAAGGAGTGATGGAGCTTTAGGTTGGGGCATGTGTGGGGAGAAGCCACGGGATTCTGTACATATTTTGAAAATACTCATATGGCTGACAGGGTGTGCTTTTGAATTGGAGATGGGGTTGGATAGAAAGAGAGAGTGCAAGGAACTACAAAGGTCTTGAAGGCAAAGGTTCCTTTGGAGAGAGTGAGACATCTGGCCTGATGCCTATGAGGCTGGCTAAGCATTTTCTTGAGACTGACCCTCCCAGCCTTAAACTGGTTGGGCCATGTTGTCAAACCACCCTGGGTACACAGAGGCTAAGAGGTCTCTTCAGGATGCAAGCCTAAATCCCCCGCTTGAGGCCCTGCTCTCTAGAGTAAGCCCCACCTTCCCAAAGCCCTGCCTGTTCTCATTCTGTGAACCACGCCCTTGTTCCCCTCTCCCTTCAAGGGACTGAGGGGGGTGCTTCTTGACAGAACTAGTACTGTAGTCTCCAAAGCTGACAAGCACGTCTAGCCTCCTTCCCCCTGAGTGACGGCACCCCACAAGGCTGGGGACAGCTGGGCCAGACATCGCTCTACTCTTCAACTAGGTGTCTGACCCTGATGCCTGTCGAGCCCTCACATGTCCCTTTGGCAGATCCTTCCTTGACTTCTCAAAGCCCAACACACAGGAAATAAGCAGATGCAGATGCCTCACCCCCACCCCAGCATAGTTCGTGGCCAGGAGCAAACTAGAGTTGGCACCCAACATAACAGTAGTAGCCTGTTACATGGAGAATTTTTACTGGCACTCTTACCTCAAACACTCCTCACAACTCTTAAGTGTCCCCACTTTACAGAGGAGGAGCTGGAGCTCAGAGTCACTAGCCTGTCCAAGGGCACCAAGCTGAGCCAGAATTTGAAACCAGGTCACCTGGCTTCCGGCCCACAATCACTGCTGATGGGATGGTGTGCAGGGACCATCAAGGGCTGAGCGCATTCTCACTCCCCTGACCTGACAAAGCTCTGCACAGCCCTCCTGTCACTCACCCCCAGACTCCGAGCTCCCCAAGTTCAGTCACTGAGTTCCTTCGTCTTGGATCTCTCAGTTCCCAGCACGGTGTCTGGCCCATGGGAATAGTTACATGGACACAACATCAGACACTGCTCTAGCACCTTGTCTATACTGACTCATGTAATTCTCAAGACAGCACCATGGACCACATTGACCCCCATTCTACAAGTGGGGAAGCTGAGACTTAGAAAGGTTAATTTGTTCAAAGACACAGTCACATTGCTAATATATGGCAGCGATGGGATTTGAACCCAGGTACTCACGCCTCTTAATCACCTCTCTATATTGCCTCTCCAGGTTTACTGGTAAATATGAGGGCTTGAGAAATGAATAAGCAGGTGAAAACCCACTGAGTGCCTAGCCTATGGGAGCACTGGGGGTGGATGCTGGAGGGGTGGGCAAGTAGAAAATACTCTGTGCTGTTACACACATACACACACAAATGCTGGAGGGGTGGGCAAGTGGAAGATACTCTGTGCTGTTACACACACACACAAATGCTGGAGGGGTGGGCAAGTG
>PVKE010015638.1:0-33153 GCA_004027555.1 Craseonycteris thonglongyai
GGGGGAAGCAATATTTAAGAGAATAATGAGAGACAATGGGGCAAAAAACAAAACAAAAACAAACTCAATATGTATGCAACTAAGGTCTGAGGATTTTCCAGAAATGATTGAAGACACCAGACCACAGATTCACATAGCCTAATTAATTCTTAGCATGATAAATAAGAAGAAAGTTAATCTTAAACACATTTTCATGATAGCTCAGAATTCCAAAATTTAGATCTTAAAAGCAACAAGAAAAACAATCACTGTCTTCAAAGAAGTGACAGACTAATCCCAAATTTACCAATGACTTCTCAACAATTACAGTGAAAGCCAGAAAACAATGGCATTAAATTTTTGCTGTGCTGAAACAAAATACCAACCATCTTATAATTCTACACAGTAAATAATATTTTCCAAAAACAAGGGCAAAATGAAGACAGACAAACAAAAACTGACAATTTGCCACCTGTAAACACCAAGGAAAACTCTAAAAGATGCATCTCAAATAGAAGATTTGAAACAAAAGAATAGTGAATGAATAAAGTGTAAATATCTGGGTAACTAAAAAAGGCGGAGGAAGGGAGAAGAGAGGAAGGAAAATAGTCACCGGGGACCCGCCAGTGGTTCTGAGAATAGGAAGATGGTGGCACCTCTTATTTGGTTACAGGTCAGGGACACGGTGGTTTACAGGTGGCAATCGGTAACCTCAGAGAAGATAACCAAAGATAACCAAGCAACTGAAAAGAGAAAGTTAATTTTCAAGTGAGGATTAAAAAATATATATATTTTTTTTAGGTAAATAAATCTCTTGCTTTTGTGTGTGTGAGTGTGCAAATAATTCTATCACACTTCATAGACATTCTGTAGCTGGCTCATCCTTCAGAGAAGGGGAGCAAAAGTGCTTAAGTGTGGAATGTGGGAGGAGAAATTGTCTGAAAGCTACAAACGGGCTGAGTTTCCTTCTTTTCACTAGTAAAAATCCTGTTTCCTGTCAGACTGTGTTCCTTCAGATGCCACAGCCCACAGCTGACAACGGACTGAAGAAGCCTCATGACCAGACTTGTATGGCCCCCCCAGGAGGCAGCAGGAACAGTTCAGGCTGTCTTAGCCTTTGTGTTACAGTGGTTGTTGCTGGCAATGACCCAGCACTCTCCCACATTTCACTTGTCTCAGCTCATACTTGGGAGCTTAGTGAAGAGCAAAAGGAAGGGAAAGAACTTGCATCTACTAAACAACCTTCATCTTGTCCTTGGATCAGCTTCTAGCTACTTCTCTCCTCTTGGAGCTGAATGATCAGAAAACATTCAGTTGTGATTTAGTGGGTCCCCCGGGGGCCAGCCCCACCCTGGGAGAGAACAGCTTCATCCTAGACTGTTGTGGTGCTTTGGTTTTGAATCACACTGTCTCCTTCTGACGGATCTCTTAAATCCAGTAGAGAAAGTGGCTCCTTGTAAATGTTTGTTTTTCAGTGACAGGGAAGTAATGAGCCAAAGAAGCACAGGGAGAAGATGGGGAGTAAATGGATGAAACAGGTGACACAGGCTTTAAGAAAAGCTTAGATTAAATTAAATAAGAAAGCTGGAGGGGCACAGTTTGAGAGCAAGGGAGTCACTGTGTCTTGGAAGGTAGAAGAAAGGTCAGCAAGCTTGGTGAGATCAGAGTTAGTTCCTTGTGACCTGGGTATTTGCCAATAGCATTAACTCTACAGCCAGAGGACAGCTCGGCAGGGGGGCGGGGGATGAAATGAGTGAAGGGGGTCAAAAGGTACAAGCTTCCAGTTATAAAATAAATATATGTCCTGAGATGTAATGTACAGCATGGTGACTACAGTTAACAATATTGTATTGTGAATTTGAAAGTTGCTAAGAGAGTGGATCTTAAAAGTTCTCATCATAAGAAAATTAGTTGTAACTATGTGTGGTGATGGATATAAACTAGACTAATTGTGGTGATCATTTCAAAATCTATACAAATATCAAATCATTGTTTTATGCCTGAATCTAATATACCATTATATGTCAATTCTATCTCAATATAAAAAAAAAATGGTTAAACAAAAAAAAAAGGTAGTTGTTCTTCAAGTTAATATGAAGGGGCAAAATTAATCTAAATAATTTTGTCTATCAGCTCTTTACTGACCAGAGGGATTATCTCTTAACATACACACACGTACACACACGTACACTCATGCACACAAGTGGTAAGCATTTGTGTTATATATTCTATATACTAAGGCTACGTGGTAATTTTGTATATAAACTGACATGATGCTCTGTTTTTTTAGAGGAAAGTATCCCCAAAGTGAGTAAAGAAAATATAGTAGTGATTCAGTATAATTTTATGAAGCATACTATTTAATTAAATGATTGAAAATTAAGTGGCTCAAAAAGATACAAATGAAAACTAAAATTCTTTGTGTACATAAACTGCATCTGTAATCAAAGTTTTCAAATAAAGAAAAAGAGGCATCTACCAACTTTCTCCTTAGAAGGGAAGAGTTCTGTGTAATGGCAGCTGCACTTACAAGTTCATTTAATTTGTGTCTCCTCTTCCCAGATGCCTGAGTGCATATGTTGCAGCTGTGATAAGTCTTCTAGAAGCTCTTACAGTGCTGTTCTCCTATCTGTGGAATATACTCATCCATTTAAATTTGCTTGAAAACACCTCTTAAAGCCTCCTGAATGAAAGTGTCTTATGTAAGACGTGCCTCACCTTATGCATTGAAATGGATTGACACATTATTTTAATCATTGAGGAGAATTTCCTCATTTTAGAAGCAAAAGCATTTGCATCCGTTGAAGAGAAATGATGGATGGGTATTTCTGTGGATGCCCAATGGCCAGTGTTTGAGGTAACAAATTTACCATGGAATTAAACATCTCTGAATTTCTAAGACTACCTGTGAGCTTGGCTGTTTGGACCATAATGTAAGTTAAAAGAAAGTGAGCCCATATTTCTTTGGCTTTCCTCCAGCAAAAGTTCAATCAATTTGAAGGAAAAGGTTGTAAAAGGGAAAGGAGATAGCTGAGTTGGCCCGACACCAAGGGGTATGGTTAGGATGTAATAAGCATTGAGGTGAAGACACAAAGAGCAGAAAGAGCAATAGGCTGCATTTTAACCTGAGAGTAAATTATTCTCTAATCTAGTTTTCTTGGATCAAAGGCAGATATTTTTATGCCTGCACACCTTGTGGTTAGGCCAAATGAGCTCTAAACTCAGTAAAAGGGATGAGGTCCATGTTTGAGTTTCTTGGAGTCAGTGTTTTTTCTTTCTGTTTTATTGAGATATAATTGGCATACAGCACTAGGTGTACATCATAACGACGTGATTACCAAATAGCTTTAGTTAAAATCTATCAACATTGTAATGTCTTCAATTTTGCCATTGTTTCTTCTTGCTAATACAGTAGAAGAACATGTTCATTGGTCAGTGGATGTTAGATTGAGCAACACTCTCAAGTGTCTGTACTTGGCCTGGGTGACATGCCCAATGCCAATAACCCACCCAGATGGTCACTATGGCTTGGCCTCCCTGTCCACATAGCCATGCCCAGGTCTGGCTCAGGATGGACATTCTAACAATATTAATTCTTCCAACCCACGAACATAGACTATCTTTCCATTTATTTGTGTCTTCTATTTCTTTCATCAATACCTTGTAGTTTTCAATGTAAAGACTCTTTACCTCTTGATTAAGTTTATTTCTGAATATTTATTGTTTTTGATGCTTTTAGAAGTGGGATTGTTTTTATTTCTTTTTTAAAATTTGTTTTTCAGATAATTTGTCAGTAGTGTATAAAAATGCTACTGATTTTATATGTTAATTTTTTATCCTACAACTTTATTTAATTTGTTGATTATTAAAGGAGTGTTGAGGGTTTTCTATGTATAAAATAATGTCATCTGCAAATAAAGACAATTTTACTTTGCTCTTTTGATTCCTAATTTCTTTCATATTACTTGTATGTCTTTTATTTTTTTTCTTGCCTGATTGCTCTGGCTAGGACTTCCAGGACTTTGTTGAATAAGAATGGTGAGAGAAGGCCCACTTGTCTTGTTCCTAATCTTAGAGAAAAAATTTTAACTTTTCATTACTGGGTATGATGTTAGCTATGAGCTTTTGTGTTATAGGGAGGTACATTCATTCCTTCACCCAAACTGTTGAGAGTTTTTATCATGAAAGAACATTGAATTTTGTCAAATGCTTTTTCTGCATCAATTGAGATAATCATAGGAATTTCTCTTTCACTCTGCTAATGTGATGTATCAAATTGATTGATTTGCATATATCAAACCATCCTTGCATCCCAGGGATTAATTCCATTTGGTCATGGTGTGTGGTCCTTTTAATATACTGCTGAATTTGGTATGCTATATTTTATTGAGAATTTTTGCAGGAATGTTGGCCTGTAGTTTTCCTTTCTTATAATGTCCTACTGGGCTTTGGTTTCAGGCTAATGAGTTTGGAAGTGTTTCTTGAGTCATTTTGAAGTCCATAATTGAGTTAGAAGTGAGTGTTGAGTCTGTGGATCTCAGATCTATCAGCCTAAGGCAGTGGTGATGTATGATTCCTGCCTAAACTTCTGTGTGCCCCAGCCCTCATCCTGCCGCCTTCTCCTCAGCTCTGCAGGCCTCGCAGAAGAGCCTGGAGCCCATGCTGCTGCTGGCAACATAGGGGCACTGATTGGCACTGACTAGCACCAACTCTGCTGTTTTTATTGGCCAGCAATGTGTTCTACTTTGTTTCACTCCACCTTGTCTTTGGCTATTTGTTTCCTACTTGTAAGTGGCCACTGAATTGCCATTGAAAAAATTAATGAAGTTGAACAAGTCCTTAGACCTCATTGATTACATCAGACAGAAAACAGAATATTTCAAATCACATCTACTTTTTAAATTTATAAATATTTGTTTTTTATTTCTACTATGTGTTAGGCCCTGTATTGGGTACTGGCACTACTGTCTTTACTATTGTTTATTTATTATTTCAATCAATATTTATTAACTACCTACTACGTGCCAAATATTATTCTGGACACTGGAGGTATAGAGTGTAAAAAAAACAAACAAGCTCAACAGACTGTCCTTGTCCTCAAGAAACATATATTTGAGACAGAAAATTAACATATGAATACATAAGATGTCTGGTGGAGGGGATGCTGGGATAGCTCAGCAGGTTGAGTGCTTGCCTTGCAACCATGAGTTCTGAGAATCGAGTCCTGGCCTGTACAAACCCCTATGCTGAACTGCAGTGCAACTGGTAATCACTGGGATGGCAGCGAAGTTCTTGCCTCCCATGCGGGAGGCCCCTACTTCGGTTCCTGCCCTGTTTGGCCCCACATCCACCTGTGTGGAATGAAACCAGGTCACAACTAATGAGGCACAACTACAGAGGCTGCGCTGGGCCCTCCCCATCTTCTCTCTCTCTCACCTCTTCCCAAACAAGTTAATAAATCTTAAAAAAAAAAAAAAGATGCCAGGTGGGAATGAGTGATATAAAGACAAATAATGAGTAAGGGGAGGAAGAGTAGTGAGAGGCAGGGAAGACCTCTGTGAAAGAGTAAAGTTTGAGAAAGGGTAGCTGGGTAGAGACTTGAAGGAGCTGAAAGGACAAGTGACACAGGTATCTGCGGGAAGAGCGTTCTAGGCTGGGCCACAGGAAGTGAAAGGCCGCGGAAGGCGGGCCCTGCCTGCCATGTTTAGCAGTGGCCAGGGCGGTGGGCGTGGCTGCAGCAGAGGGAGCTGGGGAAGGGGCAGGGAAGACACAACGGAAAAGGGGGCTCCATCAGCCCTCGGGAGGCCTTGTGGGGCCCAGTCGGCTGTGCCCTTTAAGCTAGAGGAGCTGTGACGTGCTCAGTGTTAGAGAGGCCACTGTGACTGCTATGTAGAGGACAGCATCCCGGTGACATTGGCGGGAGCAGGGAGCCTGCTGGAAGGCTGATGCCACATTGATTTGTTCCACTAGCAATACACACCGCACTGCGCTAAGAATTGTGGGGTTAAAAGAAACAACGAGAGGCAGGATGCGTGAGTCTACCTCCTCCTTTCTCCCACTTACCCGCTGAATGACCTACACTTGTCTGAACCTCAGTTTGCACAGAGACAGAACAACCTAGTGATTGGGGTCTGACAGAGCTGGGTGCAGTTCCAGGTGCAGCACTCAGTGGCTAAGTGACCTGGAACACTTTTTTATCACTGAGTCTCAGTTTCCCCCTGTGCACAGTGGGAGTTCCTGCAGCGTGTTCATCTTAGAGCTGCTATTCAGGATCAAGTGCAGTCACTCATGAACAGTGCTCATCAGCACGCCTGGTGCACAGGGTTGAGAATAAACATCAAGGACGCTATGGACATGCCCCGTGTAAACAGTAGTCACAATGCAAATGGTGGTGTTTACTCCCCAGACTTTGCACACACGTGTGCTGTCCGGGCTGTGGGCGCTCATTCTGAAGAGGGTGTGGAAGCAACCTGAGTGTGTAGCATGGTGCCAGGCCCCACGTGGCACAGCCCTTTTCATCTAGACAACCAGCCACAGGCCACACACACGAGTGTGCAGGCTGGCCTCGACCTCTGACAGATAGACCTGGGTACTGGCCTTGCCCAGAGCCTGGGGGTGGGGGCAAGTGTCTGGGCATCCCTTTGACCACCTTTGGATGGAGAAGTCTTGTTTTCTCAACAGAGGGTGCATCGTCCGTGGTCCCCACTTGTGTGCCTTTGACCTTCTATTGGACCAGCATCATGCCAATGGGATGTCAGGGACCAAGGCCTCAGAAGACCGCGTCTTAACATTTAAAAGGCTGTGGCCCGGAGAGCGTTCTCTAGCTCAATCATTCGCATGCCATGGAGATGCTGAATAACACCATTATGTAACCGTTTTCTGAGTGGAAATCAGATTTGAGGCTCCTCGGGACTCTTTTTACCAAGTGCTCATTGTTCTCTTTTTCAGCATTTCGCATTCTCTGGTCATTCCTAGCAATTGAAGGAAACATCAAAATGTCATCCTAAGCAGAGTTGCTTGGGAGTTTTATGAGTTTGGATGAATTCTTCCTTCCTTCCTTTGTTTAGTTTTAGTTGTGCAAAATTTAATACACATTCTCTGTCCTGGTTTCTTCCATCCATTTTCCACTGGGCAACAACAGTGAGCAGCTTACAATGCGCACTATGTTTGAGAATCTCGTCTCCAGTGATCCGAGTGCTAGGAAGGGACAACAGAAGTCTGAGGTCCAGTGGCGGCAGTTGGCTTACTGGGGTGGCTAGACAAGTCACATTGTGTCTCCTGGCCTCAATTTCCTGGTTTGTAAAATGGAACCACAGTGATATTCTCCCGGCTTCATGCCTACAGAAAGTGTAGCACATGGATTAAAAACATCTGCATAAAGTGTTTGGATGCCTCAGAGGTTGGACCTGCAGATGTGTAATCAATTGTCAGTATTTCTTCTGAGACATCAAGGAGCTCTGAAGATATTGAATTCATTCTTACCAAACACTTCCAAGCTGTACAAGCAAGAGTGTCACCATGAGAGAGCACCACCTGTTTTGTTTTGAAGTATAGGAGGATGCTCAGGCAGCACAGAAGAGAGGCGGGGGCTGCCACGGTGTCCTATGGTTCCCTCTGAGACTTGAGCAAAGCTGGGTGGGAATGGCACCGAGCTAATGCTGGAATGATTGATTCTTGTTTTTTCTGTGGCTGTTTGTATTTTAGGTCTGTTTCCCCATCAGTTTCCTGTTGCTTCTTTCTCCAGGGACTAGCTTTTTTAGTTTTTTTCCTGGGATTCCCCATCCTTACGGCTCTAACTCTTCAGACCTTCACCTAACTGAGAGTATCTTGAGGGTTAATGCAATCTTGTCCTGTACAAAGATAAAGCGGAGTTGAGTATGCTGTTAAAACATACATTTGGGATAGATGCATAGACTATTAGAGCGGGAGGGCCCGGCAGACCAGCCACTTAGACCCACACAAATAGCTCATGGTAGCTCTCAGGTCTTTATTGCCCAACTCACTGCTTTCGCTGTAACTGAGGCTGCCCTCTGTGGTGGTCAGAAGTGACGTTCGGTTTTTCACCATGTACTACATCTGACATCTTGAGGATGAGCTGGGATGGGGTTGCTCATTGGGTGTTGAGACGACAAGAGAAGAACAGGGCATGTCTGAGTGTGAGTGAAAGGGCAATAGAGGAAGGAGAGGCCTGAACCAGACCAGGCCATGGCTGTGCCCACAGGGAGGCTGTGCCATGCTTACTGTCTGGGGAAGGGGGCATTGGCACTGGGCATGCCACCCGGTCAAAGTGCAGACACTTGAGAATGATGGTCAACATTCATTGACTAGTGGACATATTCTTCAACCATGCTAGTGAGAGGAAACTATGGCCAAGTTGAAGGTGACTGGAACATACTCCCACATCCTTCACACACACAAGGAGGTACTTTTCCTCTTAGCTTTCACCTTCATTTATTAAAGCACAAGCAAACTTCAGACTCAACAAACCCTATCTTCTTTACCCAAGTCTGCCCAATTTACCTGGTGCAATTACTTGCCTCGCTTTTCTGCACTTGAATTTGTACCTTCTATATCTTTTTCATATATTAGATACTTCTATTATACCAGGGGTGCCAAAAACGTGTGCACATTTTAAGAGATGTTATCTATGTATTACTTTTTGAAGTTGAAGTACGGTTGCAATGTGTAGTGTGACATTCACTCAAAAGATGGCATTAATCAAATGAATGCTAGCATCACCATGCGACAGGCAGGACAGTCAAGAAAATGGTGGAAGCATGGTTGTCATTTGAGAAGGACAACAGCATTTTGAAGTGCTATTTGAAATTCAAGAACGTTGTGGAAGTACGACAATGAAGGCATGAGTATGCAACGGAACCTCCAACACCTAAAATTGCACGCATTTGTAACTAGTTTGAGAGGCATGGTAAATTGAAATGACATGCACAGTGATGCAAGTGGACACTTTGGTCAATGTTGTTCAAGCAGTAGTTCACTGTCATCAGAAGTGTCTGCACGCTGATGGTCACCACTTTAAGCAATGCTTGTCATTGC
The DNA here is from genome assembly GCA_004027555.1 of Craseonycteris thonglongyai. Classification (NCBI taxonomy): domain Eukaryota; kingdom Metazoa; phylum Chordata; class Mammalia; order Chiroptera; family Craseonycteridae; genus Craseonycteris; species Craseonycteris thonglongyai. Next base: position 9,034 of record PVKE010015638.1, read on the forward strand.
AGAAGTCAAACATGACTTGTATTCATCTTTTGTTTTCAGTATATATTGAGTATTACAATTGCAATATAGTTTTTCATTTCTTAAAATACGTATGCATTTTTTTGGCACCCTCTGTATACAGTCCCATTATAGAGTTTGTCCCTTTGAACTTGCATGATCTTTTTTATAGATGTGTCTCCCTTCTGCTCTGCACTGTGAGCTTGTTAAAAGCAGACACACTGAAAAATACAGGTTTAGGGTCAGTCTGCGCTGGGGCTCTGCCACTTTCTCCCCGAGTGAGCCCAGACAAGTCCCTTCCCTGCCAACCCAGTTTCCTGACCAGTAGGGTGTGGGTAACAAGGAAGGATGTTGTGAGGAGGAAGTGAGACGACTCGTGTAAGCAGCTTAGTGTGCTCTTGGCTCACACTAGGTGGAAGCTCTTGTCCCTCATTTGGTTTCCTAGAGCACCACCCAGTGCCCTTCACGCATAGTAGGTGCTCAAGGAGTGCTGTCTAAAGTAGCAGAAGCATCACGGGAACTGCCTCTGTGCTCCCTGAGCAGCAGGGCTTTGGGGGAGGTAAGAGCACTGAGCACAGAAGAGCAGGCAGGGCTGTCTCCAGACCGTGAGTTGTGAGGTCCTGGAGCTGCTTATGAGACACCAGAGTCACGGCCGAGCTGGGGGGCCAGTTCCCACTTGCCAGCCAATCAGTGGAGCCAAACTTCTTTCCTCACAATCACAGGACAGGAGGTGGGACCCACTACCAATAGGACTCTTCTCTGGGAGCCCACAGTAGAGTGGGTCCTGTGGAAGACATGGTGGCCCTTTAGGCCCAAGACGAAGGGTGGTGGTTTAATCGGCAGTGATGGCCGGCAAAGGACAGACACAGCTTGTACTGATGTCATATCCCCACACACAAACCGCCAGCTCAGCAGGGCCAGACCACGGCGCACCAGGCGGTCTAGGCGTTCAGGTGCCCTCAGATCAACTGTCAACTGAATTTCAAATATGGATTGCGATGTAGGTGCAGGTTTTGGCTCATGCTCTGCTCAGTCTAATGAGAATGTAACTCCACTTCCCATTCCATCTGAGCAGAGGTGAGGAAATGGCCAACTGTGCTTGGGGTGATGGTCTAGAATTAAAAAACCCAAAATGGAAAACCTGAAAAGTGAGCAACATATAAAGAGCATCGTAGTTATCAGCTTACGTGCTGAATGGAGGTTCTGTCAGATTCTTGGGGAGAGTGAAAGTGACCTATGCCACATTTGAGCCAGACAGACATCTCATAACATGCGTAAACTTTCTAGAGGTCTTCAAGTGATCCCTTAACATTTGGGCCAATGTGTAGCTCTGAGTGTTTACACGAGTGTGATAGGGATAAAGGCAGGCCATCCACTATCCTGGGGTTCCCATGTAGCTGCGTATGTGACCAAGGGTCATGCCAGCAGCTGGCAGCAGAAGCTGCGTCAGGGCCCTCCCATGGCCCCAGGACCATTGGACTTTCAGTGCCCTGAGATGACACCGACACAGTGCTGGCCTGCAGGAGCCATGACAAGGACAAAAAAGAAGTCATGTGCAACTACAAAGAGGTTTTGAAATCCCTAATGACACTGAGGCCTTCGAGTCTGGTCCAGGCACAAGTGTGTCCTAGGTCACAAGTGTCTTGCTCAGAGCTCAGACCAATCACATGGAGTCAGATCTGCTAAAGAAGGGAAACTAGTCAAAACCCAGGAGGCAAATAAAATGACTGAGTGGGCATTGTACTTGCATCCTGCCCCAAATCTGTTTGGGACACCTGCTTGTCCAGCCTCTGTAGTACCAAGGAGCCCCTGCGGGTGACGGTGGGGACCTGGAAGTCAACCGTGCCCTCTTCTGTCCATTCTGGTGGAATGAGGTCCTGCCACCGCAGTTGTTGTAGTGCTAGCACTGACTGCCATCAGCCTCCACTGCGTACCTGGGCAGGCAGCAAGGTTCCTTAGCGCACGCGCATGCTCATCACGCCCACACCCACACCTGCCCCCTCCCCAAAACCCCACGGCGATGACAAGGGTTTCCTTGTGGCCTAATGGTGGCGGTGTTTTCAGTACAGCACAGGGATTGTTAACAAGAACCACTAGGCTGTGGTTAGGGAGAGGTTTTCACAGGGAAATCAGAACCTTCATCCAGCTCCCCGAGAAGTAACTGCTCCTTCCGGTAGTGGCTCGTCCTCACCTTTCCACCCAGAGAACCCAGGGAGCATAGCTGCAGAAACCTTTGTGGATCTCCCTCCCAATAAGTGCATTTTGTATTCAAATCTTCCCTTTTGCTTCCATTTAACAAACATGGAGGTGGAAAGAGAAATAAGGGAGGCAAGATGTAAGAGGAGAAATGAACACAAACAATCCTGTTTAAGTACCTACATTCTCAGTGTGAGTGGCACAGAACATTAGATCTGCAGGATTTCTATCTGTTTTCATGGCTCTATCTCCAGCATCTCGAATGTGCCCTCAGTAAGCATCTACTGAATGAACAAAGGATTATCTGGTTATTACAGATTCAGACCAGTCACTGCATCACAGAGCCCTCCTTGTTGCCTGCCTGTCATGCTTCACCCAGTGGTTAAGGGGTCTGGTCAACCATCGGCGTGTCCCAGGAGCCCTAGGAAACTTCAGAGCTGCCATCATCCCAGCAGCTGTCCCAGAATCCAGGTTGGTGCCCAGGAAGCTGCCTTTTCATAACACCCCACCCAGGATTCTTAGGCCAGCGGTGCATGACCGGCCCAAAGGAACCACTGCGGTACGTTCTGACATGGCTACTGGTTTCTTCCTTCTCCCCACTCTAAAGGATGCGTGCACACGTGCACCCACACCAAGACCGAGAGACCTGCAAGCAGCTCCTGTGCACACCGTTCTGCACAGTCCTGGTCGTGTCGCAGCGTGGGGGCTGGTGGAGCAAACCCAGACTTGCCGGTGACCAGGCTCCCGGAGGCACTCGGACTTGCTGCTAGGAGAAGAAAGTATGTCCATCGGCAGCTAATTGTTTTCAAGAGCACGTCGCATTAGCCAGAAGGATTGAGGGGCAGGCACTCTGTATGGAAGGTTCCTCCAACCAACGCTTCATCTGAAGGCAGAGAGCAAGGCCCGGGATCTGACTGATGACTGGGGGTTGGTCACCCACATGGCAGACAGGGCAACCCATTGAAACAATACCAGGGCCTGGGTGCCCGGCAAGGAGGTGACATCAGTCAGGAAGAAGCATGCCTGCTCTTTCTAAGCAGGCCCCGAGTGCAGCTGTGAGCTCATCATAGAAATGATTCTGGGAGAACCTGAAAATCGGAGAGACCCACAGACGGGCCTGGTGGTTTGGCCTAGAGAAGTCAGGGCCTTGTGAATCTGGTAGGCGTTCTGAGTGTCATCATGACAGGAGGCTCAGGGACACGTGGGCTTGAATTCCTGACACATCTCCGCATCTCATCCGTGAGCACTCCCGAGCGTCACCACACCACACTGGGAATTAAAAGTACCCGGATGGTGGTTCCATTTCTGCCCCTCAAAATGAAAGCCTGCTCCTGAGTTAAGTTTCCCTTTCAGAACAATTTTCATTGTCAAGAACATTTCTTTTTATTTACTATTTCTCATTATCGTCTCAGAACAAAGGAGCAGTTTTTAGGCCAACAGAGGAGCTCATTTATGTCACCTCCCCCCTTTCCACCAGGTCGTCCTATACTCTGGGTCATGCCTCACCCCAAGGGCCTTGCTTCATTTTTCATTTCTAAAAGGGACCTCCCCCAAGGGGGCTCCTTTCATTTCTTTCCTCAGATGGGAGCCAAGAAATCCTCAGAGGGTCACTGGGGTGTAGTAGTTGCATGCCCTCTGCTGGGGGACTGTCATCTCCCTCCCAGTCCCGGTCCTGCAGCAGGCACTTCCTGTAGAACCTCATGAATAATGCATGCGGAAGGAAGCCTGCCTGCGCCTCATTAGCATGCACCTTGTCAGAAACTGCTTTTGCAGGCCTAGCTCCTTCCCCAGGTGCCTGTGGCCCTTTGAAGTGCCTTTGCATTCTTCCTCTCCATCTCTTGCTGTCCCCTTGTCATCTCTCATTGTGGCTGCCTGCTGGGGTCCCACAATCTGGTGTCATTCCGTCTGGGGAGCCTTTCTGTCTGGGTTTTTTCTTCTCTCTTCTCATTATTATCTTTCAAGGTATTTTCATCTGCCCTGGTGTTGCAGGACTATGTTTTGTTTTGTTTTTTTCCCATCAGAAAATAGTGAATGATGCAAATCCCAAAGACTTTTCTGTCATCTTTTTATTTGGTTGTCTCATTTGTTTCTAATTTTTCTTTCTTTCTTTTTGGACTCTCCCACTGGGGTTCTGGAGACAGACCAAGTCGTCTTTGTGATCACAGGCCTTCTTTAGTCAGTCACATGAATTCTAATCAGAGATCCTCATCTGCCAAAAACATATGCCTTATACAGACCTTGAAAGAAATGCCCTAATCTGAGCATGCATTGCAGTTTAATGCACTAAGATGTCTCACAGGCTGCTGTCACTTACCTCTTGTACTTAAAAAACTGGGTTCTCATTCCTGCTATAGTTTGTCACCAGGTGAAAATAAATCAGACTTTCTGAGTCTCAGGTTTCTTAGCTGCAAAATGACAAGGGCTGGAAAAACGAATTGCTAAGCTCCCTTACTATGGAAAACTGCTAAATTTCTCCGTTTCATTCTTGCTGTAAAAATATCGGATCGCCCTTTCTCTGATGTTGAATGCGGGATTTCATTTCCATCTCAGGCAGTTCAATAACTCAGCCAGTGGCTAAGCCCCTTTGTGAGATTCAAGCCCTGCCTTTATCTTTGTTAGATTAGCAACTCTGTCTTGCTTCTCACACAGAGAGCACACTGTGCACGTTGGCTCTGACTTGGACAGTAGAAGAACAAACACCGACGGGCCCCACTGAGCGGCGCTCGAGGAGGCATCCCAGCTTTGAGGTGCTGTGGGAAGCCTTCCACAGTGAGGCGAGGCCGCAGACGCCTGCCTTGTTCGGTCAGCTCTGCTCAAATCAGAGGGAAATGTTTGCCGTGCCCTCAGCCCTCCTTTGAATGGCCAGCAGTCTCAAAGAGGAGCTTAAGCCAGATTCTTCAAATTAGTCACTCAAGCACGTGGTCTGATGGGTGATTCCCATCTTAATTTCACAAATATAGACGCCTGAAGTTCGACCAGCATGCTCCCATGTCTCCTTGGATTCGTCATCGTGGTAAGTGTGTGAGGGGACTTTGGCAAGCTCCACCATCCCCACTTGGCAGAGAAAGAAACTAGAGCTAAGAGGTTAGGGACCTGCACAGGCGTCCCCTCTGGGAGTGGGAAGGAGAATCTGGTCTCCTGGCTAACACCGAGCTGCAGCTGAACAAATCGGCCACATGTCCCCCCCAACATGCACAGAAGTTAAACCCAGGCCCGGCCTCTCCTAGTGAATCATACACATCCAGGTCACTCGCTGGGTGACAGGGTGGGAAAATCACCTCGTCTTCCCTTCTCTCAAAGTCAGCCGAGAGCCCTGGCATCGTGCTCCCAGGAGAGGCCAGCACGCTAGAAACAGCAGGTGCTACCGACTCCCAACCTCCACTGCTCCCAGGGCCTGCGCAGGCTGAGGCAGGTCCCAAGGACATGCAGTGACCTTAAACACAGACCCTGCCTTACATTTTGCTCCCTATGTGCCTCAGTTTACACCCTAGTCCCAGCTCTGACCTCTTCCACCCACCCAAGCTTCTTCCACTCAAAGAGAGTATAATTCATACAAGAGGGCTCAACTTCCCCATCACCCTCAAACTTCCTTGGTGAGAATGAGCCAGCCTCCCATCTAGTGTTCACCCAGGGAACATGGAACTTCTGATCTGATGGCCTCCATTAACCTCCTTTTCTGCTTGTAGACGTCTTGCACCCTTGATAGAGACAGGGACCTAGCTAAGCTCTATTTGGTCAAAAACTATATAGGCATATACACAGATATTTACATCAACTTTAGTCATAACAGTCCCAAACTGGAGATAACTTAAACGTCCATCAAAAGCAGAATGCATAGATGAATGGTAGTGTATTCATACAATGGAACACCTGAGGAATCAGACAGCAAGGAACTATTGATACAGACAATGCCATGAATAGACCACAAAAGCATCATACTGAGCAAAAGAAGCCAGAACAATGAGCAGGGCTACGTAATTCTTTTTCTTAAGATTTATTTTATTGTTTGAGAGAAGGTACAAGAGAGAGAAAGAGAGAGAAGGAAGAACCCAGAGCATTCTCCACAGCTGTACATCATTAGTTGTGATGTGGCTTCATTCCACACAGGTGGATGTGGGGCTGCACAGGGCAGGAACCAAACTTGAGACCTGCTTGGGACATAAGAACCTTCACCATCAAGCCATCCCGGCGGTTACCATTGAGTCACCATTCAGCATATGGGTTTGCAAGGGCCAGGGCTGGGAATCAAACTCCAGACCTCACGGTTGTGAGGGAAGCACTCGACTGCTGCGCTATCCCAGCATCCTCTGCTGTGTGAGTCTTTCAGCATGCCTTCCATGGATAGGAAGTTCAGTCATGGACTAAAAGAACCTGCGGTGATTGAAATCAGAACTGTGATGGGGAAGCCGGGATGGCTCAGTGGGTTAAGCGCTCACTTTGCAGCGCCAGGGACCAAGGATTGAATCCTGGCCCCAGCCCGTGTGGACCCATATGCTGAACTGGGGAGTTCCCCCAGTTTAGTTCTCTCTCTGTCTCTGTATCTCTCTCTCTCTCTCTCTCTCTCTCTCTCTCTCTCTCTCTCTCTCTCTCTCTCTGTCAAAATAAATAAATAAATAAAAATATATTATGAAATCAGAACTGTGGTGGTGGGCAAACTGACGGAAGAGAGAAATGCAGGGAAGCTTCCCGGGGCAATGGAAGTGTGTTAATTTTCATTTGGGGAGGGTGGTCACATGGCCGTATGAAATTGTCAAGGCTCACCAATCTAGACAACTCAGATCTGTGTGTAAATTATAGTTATTGCATATAAATTATCCTTCAATTTGACATATTGATTGTCTCTAAAAAAAAAACAAAACCTGGTCAAACTATTACACAAAGGTCAGAAATGTCTCTTCACTCAGGCCTCCTGTCACCCTGTCGCTGTCTCTGAGCTCTGATGTGAGACATTGCTGTCACTACATTTGCACGTGGCCTTGAAATGTAGTCTCCCCATAAATCTTCATGAGGGTAGGCCTGGGCTAGGCCCAGTGTCTGGCCCCGGCAGGCATCTGTCAGATCCAAAGAGCCCAGGGATTCTTATTGCATGGGCCTCTGGGAAGTGGCCACCCAGAATTCTGAAGAGAAACCACTTTCCATGTGGCTGAAAAGTCAGGGGAGGCCCTGACTGTGTTTGAGGCTTTCCCAGAGACCCCAGGGTATGGGGGCGTTTTCTACACTGGGATGTTTAAAGGGACTGAGGACAATGTTCAGGGTTTGCTGGCCCTGCAGAGGGTGAAATCAGAGCAGGTAGCCCCTGGAGGGTGGAGAAAGAAATGACAGTGAGCAGAACAGCACTATTAGTTCTAGAAAATGAGGAAGAACAAATGATACCTCTCCCTCATAACCTCCCCCCCCCAAAAAAAAAGAAAAATGGGCTGAACAAGAAATACTTCCATGAATTTGGGGACTGAAGGCGTTCACTTCTGTGTATATACTGATCCGAATGAATTGCTTCACCATGCCGGTAAGTCTGTGCATGTGTGGAGCCTATTTGTTACTCAACGGGAAGACACTGGACAAGGCTCTGGTTGGGAGACAGAACATCAGGTGGGCTCCAGCACCTTCGGTGCCGGAAGTCCAGCATTGCTGAGGTTGAGCATGGGCGATGGGTGTGGGCAGGGCTGCAGTGCAGAGGGCTGGCAGCCTGCTCAGGGACCCAGAGTTACTAAGCTGGAGGCGAAGCCAAATCAACAGGGAACAGTCAGCCAAATGCAAAGAAAAGGGCTCAGGTGGTGGTGGGGGGGGGGGGGGTCAGGCAGGTGGCAGCCTTGGTGGCTTGCCCTGGTAGCCATTGGCATAGCTAGCTCTGGCCTGCTTGCCTGAGCATCTACCTTGACCTCCACGGGTCAGGGAGCCAGCAGGCTGGGGTGGAAAGGGGATGAAACACCAAGTCTCTTCACTCATGAAACTTATAATCTGGTTGTGAAGACAAGACCAGGAAGACAAGATTTAAACTAACTCAAGAGAGGAATAGGAGAGAAGTCATAAAGGAATAGAGGATCAATGGATAAGTGATGGTTATAGAGCATGAGGGTGAGAATCAAGTTAGTCCAGCCCAGAATCATGAGCTGAAATGTCTGCAGGGAGGGGACAGGAGCACAAACAAGGGATTCAAGCCAAGTTGCCTTCTTCCATCACAAGCAGTGGGCATGCAGATAAAACACCGGGAGAACTCAGCACTCCCCCCACCCCCCAAATATGCCTTCTGCTATTTCACTTCAAACCCCAGCTTCTCAGTCAATCTTGTTTGGATGGTAATATGGAGCCTGAGAAGCATCTTCCATAACAAGGGAAACATTAGTGCATGGAGCGGGGGAGGGGGAGAGTGGGGATGATAAAAGGCAGTTCTACTTATCCTTGGTGGCCAGGAGACAACAGGGAGGGAGGGACAGATGTGGTGGCAATCTGCAGGGGGCATGCCCAGCAGAAAGGGTGGCCCTAACTGATTTAGACAGTGTTGTCATATCATTCCACTTTCAAGAGATGCCTGAAGTCTAGATTCTATGGGCAATCTCTGAATTTTTAAGTGTGGGTCTGCATTTTTGTTTGCACACTGTAAGCCAAAGAGGACATATTGACTACCGGTCTGACCTCTTTTTGAGAGCCTAATGGGAGGGAAGAGAGAAAATTTCTGTCCCAATTGCAGGGTTGCCTTAGAAAGATGGAACGTAGAATGTAACTGAATACCAGTCAGGTTACCTTGCTGCTTAGAGTCTAGGGCAGGGGTGGCAAACCTTTTGGCAATTGAGTGCCAAAATTTATGAAATAAGAGTATACTCGCTCGACTCACGTGCCAACCCATTGAGTGAGATAGAGGGATCGATTATTTTTATGTCTATAAGAGCATAAACAATAATTTTTTAAATGGCATTCACAGCTCTGTGTGCCAAAATAATTGCTCCACGTGCCACTTTGGGCACGCGTGCCATAGGTTCGCCACCCCCAGTCTAGGGTCACAAATGTGAACTCTACAACACTATGTCCAGTGGAATTCCAACACTTCCCTGATATGTCTGCCTGCTCTTGGAATAGGAAGGAGGCGATGTCTTCCCCATGTGCTTGATACAGGTTAGGTAAATGAATGAACATGTCACTCTAGTGGGAAATCTAGTCTCCACAACAACAGCAGCAAAAGAATCGCCTACTACTGGGATTCATAAATTCACAAGAGTTTCTGGAACATTCTGCAGGACCATGAACAGCATTCATATTCATGCCATCTCCTCAACTGCTCTTGCTCTCCCCTGCCCCACTATCTTTAGGCCCTGGGGGCTCTAAAATCTTCACCATCTTTCATGCAGAACAACCCAATCTCCCACCAGCAGCCTTGGTACCAACCAACACGAGGACCCTTCTAGGAAGTTTTCTCGGGTAATGACAGTTCCCTTCACAACAGGAATTCTGGGGTCAGCTATTTAGGTAGTAAAAATGTTGCCAACTCATTACCTAACAGGAATAGCAAACACTGTTCACTGCTCTTGTGGTTCTTCCCCATTGCGATCCTCCCCAGTGAAGTAGGTAATAAAAGAAATGAGAAGATCGGCTCCTGGTGGAAGACATCAGTAATCAAAGATCAGCTCCCGATGGAAGACCTCAGTCATCGAACAACTGCGCGAAGCTGTGCAGCTGGTAAGCGAGGCAGCCGAGGCTCGAATGCAGGCTTCTGGTTCCAGCTCCCAGGCGTGCCGCAGCTGGAGCAAGACCATCAAAACAATGACTGCAAATTCTTTCCCCCATCTCTTTCTGAATTTCTCTAAGTTAGAATGTGACTGTGTACATCACAACTTGGCAAGCTTTCCACCTGAGACAGGGCTCACAGGCAAGAAGTGGAGGTCTGTCATCACGTGCTGACCTGGACTCCACGAGTCGGTGACACACACAGTCACGAGCTGCTCCACGGCCATCAGCTGGAGCTCTCCAAGGTGCGTGCGCACCTGTGCTCATACGATGCTTTGTTTTCTCTGATTGGATGTGAACGGTGGCTGTGATACTGGGATGTGGGCTCTGTATCTACTTTCCCCCCAGATGTATTAGTTTCCTAGAGCTGCCATAACCAAATGACACAAAGCGAGGAGTTCAAAACACCAAGACTTTATTCTTTTGTACTTCTTGAGGCTTGAAGTCTGATATCAAGGTGTCAGCAGGGCCTTGCTCCTTCTGAAGTCTCTAGGGCAGGGGTCCCCAAGGGCAGGGGTCCCCAACCCCTAGTCCGTGGCCTGTTAGGAACCGGGCTGCACAGCAGGAAGTGAGTAGTGGCCGTGGAGTGAAGCTTCATCTGTGTTTACAGCCGCTCCCATCACTCGCATTACCTCCTGAGCTCTGCCAGTAGGTCTGCCTGAGGCCTGTCAGATCAGAGGCAGCATTAGATTCTCATAGGAGCTTGACCCCTACTGTGACCTGCGCATGTGCATCCCCACAACCCTCCCACCCCACTCCTTACATGAAAACAATGGTCTTCCATGAACTGATCCCTGGTGCCAAAAAGGCTCCTTCTAGCTTCCTGGCCTTGCTTGGCACTGGTGGTCACTGTCTCTGTTGTCTCACGGCCTTCTTCCTCTGTCTCTATGTCTCCAAATCACCCTCTTTATAAGGTCACCCGCTACTGGATTTCAGGGCCACCATAATCCAGTATGACCTCCTCTTAACTAACCACATCTGTAAAGAGCCTCTTCCACACAAGATCATCGGCTGAGGGGCTGTGTGGACACGCGTGTTAGAGGCACTGTTTCAACTCCCAGGCGTGTCGCAGTTGGAGCAAGACCATCAAAACTGTTTCAACCTGGTAGAGTAGAGATTTGTCTGCTTAGCTATGTCTGGTCACAACAGCAAAGGCAAATTCAGACATCTCAGGAAGCTGCATGTTAGTGAGAAGCTCATGTTATGAGAAGCATAGTGAGAAGCCTTAGAATCGGTTTTTTAAACTAGCATTCAAGAGCCCAAGTCTCCTGACTCTGAGCACTCAATCAGACTTATCTTTTTCAGCCTGGATATGGCTTGAATTATGAGTGCCAAATATTTACATTTGGGTGAGAAAAGAAATATTTCTTACTCAGCAACACTGAGACAAGGTTATTAATCTCAAGATTAGATTCAAATTTTACCAGGGGTCCCAAAGGGGTTCTGGAAGGCTAGAACACAGCCCCCACCCCTGCCCTCAACGTTCTGGAAAAAACCCATCATGACTTTGCTTACATTTAACTTTTAATATAAAAATGGAAACAATATATGCTAACCGCATGCTACTAACCACATAGTCAATAAAATGATTTTATTCTCTGAGACTTATGTTCCAGGGATATACGCTATGATATAAAGTGATCATGAGAACAATGTCTACAAATAAGCACTTGCCAAACTCCCTTGCTCAGGATAAACCGAAATCACGGTTCAAGTATGAAGATGGAGGGACTTCACATGAGCGCCTCTAACCTTCAGGGGCTCTCCCCTCCCCCCGCACCCCCCCACAGCCTCTCCTCGGCCCTGTAGGTGACTAGTCTTCCTCGTCCCTCTCCTTCCTTTCCCAAGCTGTCCCCTTCCATTCTCGATTTTGTGGAGTTTAAGGAGATAGAGGGCAGTTCGTCTGTCATGCACCTCAAGTGGCCTGTGCTTCCCCTGGAAATTCCCCACTAACATCAGGTGCCGGTTGTTGGATTGAGTACAGGCTATAACTTCCCTTTTCCCCCAGCACATGTGAAAATATGTTTAAATGTCTTAGCAGCACACAGCCATTCACAAAAGTGAGAGAGAGCAAAAATCTCTGTAGACAACTCATGAAGCAGCGTCCCTGAGAGACAGAGACAGAAGGCAGCCCCCCAGTAGTGCAGGCTGCCTCCCATTCTCGGTGGGGACAGGTCCAGAGCCAGGCTGCACATGTGGGCCAGGACAGGGCCTCCCTTGCAGGTGGGTCAGGAGTCCGGGGTCAGAACTCAGCTGCCACCCAGGGCTGTGCCCGACAGCAAACCACCTATGTGTGGCCGGCCTAGAGTGTTGCTTCCACACACTGTGGGAGCCCAGAGTCCTGTGCCTGCCAAGTTGAGCTCATCTCAGCAGAATTCCTCATGTCCCACACAATAGGGGGGTGCTTCTGAGAAAGGGCAGCAATAGGAATGGCAGGCAGCCATCACCACTGGCCACTGAGCAAAGCCTGTCATATCCTCAAAGAAGTGCAGGAGAAAACAGCAGTGAACACCAGTGGGTGGCTGTAGGGAAAACAAATGAGAAAGTGTGTCAATGAGGAACAGAGTTATTGAAACAAAAAGTAAGTAAATGAGTTGAATCTCAGCACAGATCAAGAGTGAATTCATGAAATGCAAGCTCAAATGGAAGGAATCTTCCAGAGTGGATCACAAAACAGCAAAGAAAAAGAAGACATGAAGGAAAAGTTAAGGGATGTGGAAGATTAATCCAGAAATTCCAATCCTCATCCAATGAGTTCTAGAGACGGAAGGTAGAAAGGACCCTTGAGGAACAATGGGTGAAAAGTAACGCCTAAGAATTTTCCAGAAGAAAAGACTGAGACTTGAGGCCTTAGAAAAAAATATCTTGCAAAGAGCCAAGCAAAATAAATGTGTTTAAAAGTCCACACTTGGAGACATTTTTGTAAACGTTTGCAACATAGAAAGGGAAAGAGAAAAATCCTAAAATCTGTGACAAGAGAGAGATAGGAACACACACACACAGCCCTGCAAATTTAAAAGTAAACAGTCCCTTTGTCTCGAAGGCGGATCTTTCAGGGAAGTGGGTTATAGTTTGAACTTCATCTCCCGGTTTCTGGGTCTCAGTGGGAGTCGGGGGGGCCAGCGTCTCCCCTTCTCTGTTTACCATTCACTAGCTGGAACTCCCGCCTCCCTTCCCAGCATCCTCAGGAGACATGGTCTTTGCTTTCCTCAGGGTCTCGGGACTAAAGGATATTTTTAAAACTGAGCAAATAAACATTTCTTGAATGGCTCTTTTACTAAACACAACATTTCCCCCTCAAATGTCTCAGAGACTGTTCTCTTTTCTTTCCAGCCTCACAGAGACCCTTAGATATAGTTCTGCTTTCCAGAAAGTAATACTTTTGGAAAGTTTTTTCCTCTTATTTTCTCTCCTGTTTTTCCTATATCATGGACTGTAGTCTCAGTTCTCTAAACAACTCAAGTAAATTTAAATTAGAGTATACTGAAATAGATATTTAAAATATCACTTTCATCTTGAATTCTATAACCCTTTGTCTTAATCATTGTATCTAGAATGGTATATCATTAGTGAAAGAGAAAAAGTCTTCCAAAAGTGAACCAGACCTAATATTTTAACTATAATACTGAGGGAGGGGCTCAAAGAAACTTTAAAGAAAACGAGTTTTGTTATGGGACCACTGGGTATATTATTTGCTTCATCTTCTAATGCTAAACTAAATAAAAGAAAGGTTTAGGAATGCAAAAGCAAAGACTTCGTGAGTTAAGCTGTCTAGAGCACTCCCTCCTTAGCTATACCACCCTCTTGGGATCCACTAGATGACATCACAAAAGAGTAACGGTGACCTTGGGGAGGCCACTCTGGGAAGAATCAGGATCCGCAGGGACAGGTACCCGCCCCTGTCTCCTCCCACCCTCCCTGGTTCCGCCCAGCTGAGGTCCAGGTGGGGTTAGTTGCGTCACCCCAGCCTGCAGGCCTGTCCAGCAGAATATATTCTCATGACGGGGCCCCTCAGTGGGAAGAAAGCATCCAAGACCCACACGTGACAAGACAATAGTTCCCAGTTATTAGAGCAAATTGATGGTCTCTGGTGTAGCCTCATGCCTGCCCAACATTAGGTGCCTGACAAGTGTCTGTGAAATTAGTCATCTTATGAGTGAATTTGGGGCGAGCACCAGGGATTGGGGAGCTCCAAATCAAACTCGTCTCAGAGTCGGTACAGAGGGGAGGCAAGGTGGCACGAGGGTGGGAAGGGACTCCCCAGCTTGCCTGAGGTCGGCACCTCGCTGCCATGCTGAAGGTGCAGGAGGATGGGCGGCCCCAGCAGAGTACTGGGTGACAGTCAGCTTCCAACCACAGGTGGAGAAAGCAGGGGATCCTCACGAGCATCAGAGGTCCTAGCAGGAGGGGTCACTACAGGGGCTGGGACAGAAGGAAGTTTGGGAACTACGGTCATGGTCCCCTGGCAGGTGGATGGCTGTCACTAGGCAGATATGACATAACAGGCACTATCAGTCAGGCTTCAGGTGCTGTCTTCAACACAAGGGGACTCATTGCCAGCAACTGGTTTACAGGGTTCCCGGGCAGCCTGGAAGAGCCAAATGAGGCCCGGACACCCCCAGATTGCCCTAGAGGAGACAGCTGCTACCTCTGCTCGTGAAGTGGGGATCCAGAGGCCCGTGGGGGTGGAGAGAGTTCAAGGTCATATTGCCAGGCTGCCACCCCACCGTCATGAAAGCGCAGCTGCTTCTCGACATCACTAGAGCCTTGATGCCGAGCCAGGCAGCTGACATTGTCAGGCGCTGCAGCTGAGGCCACGGGGGCAGCCCCCGCGTCACCTCCACCTTCCAGATCCTCGGAGCTCATCCTAACAGACCATCCAGGACTCGAGCTGCAAGGGATTCTGTGAGATACAGTGTCTATCCCGCCGGCCCCGTCAGTCAGAAGGACGCACAAGAAGGAAGGCGGAATGGAAGGTGGATGCCCAGCCCAGACCCCCACGCAGCTGGGGCAGGGGGTGCAAGCAGACCAGAGGGCCTCAAGGAACGGGCGGAAGTGAACCCGGGAGCATCTTACGCGTTGTGATCAATGTGACTGCGATATATATTTTAACCTCTTGATTGTGTGGTCTAAGGAGAGATGGAGATGGCACTGACTTGACAAGATTATTTGGAAGATTTATTAAGGTAAGTTTATAAAGATAAAATAGGTGAAAAGTACATTGTTATGCAATCCTAGTAATTTTAGGTGAAGAAGAAAACCGAAGCTCTTTCCTCCAATGAATCGGAAGTCAATCCTGTTGGACAAAGTCTAAATAGGACCCTCTTAGAGACAGTTGAAGTACGGAGCAGTCAGCACTTGGCACTTATGGTGACAAACATGCCTGTGCTTACTCACAGAGAAATGTGAGTCCACGCCTCCCACTGCCACCATCCCATGGGATTCAATTAACCTTTAGCAATATCTCCAGCCCAATCTGCTCTGTCCTCTGAGAGCTGGCAACACCGCCTGACAGAGCTGAGAGAAAGGTGCCATGTGTCCAGCCGCCACACCAGTGCAGTGCCCTCACCGCCGCACGGGCCTGGCAGCTGTCCCTTCTCTAGTCCATGCCCATGCTGCTTCCACTTCTGACGGTCACGCAGCAAGGTGCTGTCCCTCCCACCCCAGCCCTCAGCCAAGAGCCGTGTCCAGGTGCTGGATTTCCATTAAGATTCAGATGATAGGCACCTCCCCCCACTCCCTTGTTTAACTCTGTTTCCCAGCTTCAGGAAGACGTTAGAACGGACCTAGAAACTGACCTCAGAATTAGCCTTTAGCAGGACTGTTGTGTATTAACCAATGTGTTACAGAAAGGAAGAAAGAAAAAAGGAAACGGGGGAGGGAGAAAAGGAGAAAAAAGAGGAAAAGAGCTCCATGCAAGTCGGGTGCTTTTCATTGAAAAAAGTGCCGGGGAATGCTGGGGTAGCTCAGTGGTTGGGGTTCAAAATCCAGCCCCGGCCTGTATAACTCCATATGCTAAACTGTGGCACAACCTGTGGCCTCTGAGATGGTTGTCAGTGAGGGTCCTCACCTCCCGTGCAGGAGACCCCTGGTTCAGGTTCCTGCCCTGGGCACTCCACGTCCACCTGTGTGGAATGGAACTATGTCACAACTAATGAAGTTCAACTATGGAGACTGCTCTGGGCCCGCCCCCTTCTCTCTCTCTCTCTCTCTCTTTCTCTCATAAGCACGCTCTCACCTTCTCTCAAAACAATAAAACAAATCTTTAAAAAGAAAAGACGTCGTCCCAGAATGGCAAAGTAAAGGCAGGCCTGTTGGGACAGATTGGGTCTCTGTCCTGAACTCTGCCTGAAACAACTTGACTCGAAGCTGTGCTCGGAGGCCAGTGCTGTCTGACCTCAGGGAGGTAGTGTCCCCTCCCTGAGCCCCAGTGCCCACCTCTGTAAAGTGGGAAGATAGGAACACTGTCACACAACATTTTAAAGAGGTAAGAGAATGTTCGGAAAATATCTTAACCAGTAAAGCTATGTAAATAGCTATTAGTATTAATAGTAAGTTGGTGCCGAGAAAAGAGTGAAGGTCATCCAAGTAGACATTTCAGTGACTGGAAAGCCAATGTGAGCTCATTACATTTTCTCTCTGACAATGCTGCTGACCTTTAAAGAACAGCAGATAACATCATGGTGTTAACTGAGTGTGTTACAGATTCAAAAGATAGGCACCTTCCCCCACTTCCTTGTTTAACTCTGGCATGACCAGTTGCTCCCAGTTGAGGTCATCATGTCAATGGTTGCATATAGGATCGATGTGGCCCTCGTCACCTTGATAAGAGCCTCTAATACCTCTTCTGTTGCAGGCTCCACACTCAGTGCCTGGTTTTGCCAACACTGCGGTCACCTTCTGACCCATGTTCTTTGGAAATTCTTCTCCCTGTTCTTTGCAGCTTCTCTCCTAGCAGAGCAAAGCAGTGTCAGGTCAGAAGCAGGAAGCCAGAACTCTGATGGATGATGGAAACCTGTGCTCACACACACACAGTCCTGGAGACAGTGAGCATTACCCAGAGAACCAAGGTCACCGAGGAGTCGGGCCTGCAAACGAGGTGCTTAATATGAGCATTTCTCGCCTCAGCTGTAGACTTCTGCGTTCTCTTTTCTTCTGGAAATAAAACACAACATGAAATTCAAAAATGCACAAGGTGTTCAGACAAATACAGGACCCAACTTACACATCCCTGATGCTCAGTTCTCCGAGTCATATAGTCAGAGCGAACGTTAGGGACCAATGTTATTTCCTCTGGATAGATGCTGCCTGCCTTGTATCCTGGCCTGTGTTCTAGCTGGAGCAGACTCCATTTCGGGGACCTGTGCATTGTACCCACAGGCACGTGCTAGACATGCCCCAGAGCTTCCAAGTCACAGATGAGGGAAGTGTGTTCCCCAAAGTAAGGCTGCTGGCCCTGAAGGATGCCCAGCTCAGCTGACAGCTCTGGAGGCCACAGGGAATTTGCATGAGTTGTGCCAAATCTGGCTCTAAAATGAGAGGGTCTTGGGATGCTGGCATGGCTCAGCAGGCTGAGTGCTTGGTTTGCAACTGTGAGGGGATCCCTCGATCGAATCCCGGCCCTGGCCCCTGCAAACCCATACACTGAACTGTGACGCAACTGGTAAGGGTGGCAAAGGTTCTCGCCTCCCGTGCAGGGAGACTGCTCTGGGCCCTTTCTCTCTCTCTCTCTCCTTTTCTCTCTCCCTCCCTCTCTCACCTTCTCTCAAAAAATAAACATAGAAGATGCATTTAAAAAATTAGAGGGTCAGGGGAAGCCGGGATGGCTCAGTGGATTAAGCGCTCACTTTGCAGCGCCAGGGACCGGGGATCAAATCCCGGCCCCGGCCCCTGTGGACCCATATGCTGAACTGGGAGCTCCCCCAGTTCAGTTCTCTCTGTGTCTCTATCTCTGTATCTCTGTATCTCTCTCTCTCTCTCTCTCTCGCTCTCTCTCTCTCTCTCTGTCAAAAATAAATATATAAAATATTAAAAAAAAAAATTAGAGGGTCTTACAACTTTTAGAAGGTTCTCAATCAGAACATGTAGTTTTCACTACTTAGGAAATGCCTGCTCTGTTTTAACTCCTGCAGGGGTGGTCAGGAAGACAAAACAGGGTCTCGCAAGGATTTACTAGCTCCTTAAAGAGTCAGCAGGATCACTTTCATGAAACGCCCTCAGTATCCTCTTGTATTGATCAGGGCTGCAAGAATGGAACTCGCTCTAGGTAGGCTAAGCGGAAAGGGACTTCTGAACAGATATTAGGGAACGCATGGGCCCCCAGCAGTGTGAGCTTGGAATGTCGCGGTCGAGAGGAGCACTCCAGCAGGGACCCTGTGGAGCCTCTGTGGACACAGACAGTGGTCGTACTGTGGACCCACCAGGACCTCTGCCTGTGGCCTCTGAAATCATGGACTTGCCCCTCTACACGTCAGCCCCCTTGCCAGAAAACGGCATTGTCTTATTTTTTTTTTGAAGATTTATTTTTATTGTTTTTGACAGAGAGAAAGAGATACAGAGACAGAGAGAAGGGGGAGGGCCCAGAACAGTCTCCATAGTTGCACATCATTGGTTTTCCCACATAGTTTCATTCCGCAGGTGGGCGCGGGGCTGCACAGGGCAGGAACTGGGCCGGGGTCTCACCCTGGTGAGAACCGAACTGGGGGCACTCCCCAGTTCAGCATATGGGTCCACATGGGCCGGGGCCAGGATTCGATCCTCAGTCCCTGGCACTGGCAAAGTGAGAGCTTAACCCACTGAGCCATCCCGGCTTCCCCTGTCTTTATTTTTACATGGGTATAAGTCACAAGGCTGGACCTTGGGTGCCAAGGCGAGTAGGAAAGATTTCCCTTCCATTCAAATTCCGGCTTCTACCAAGGGAAGACTGGATTCATTCCACTGTTCTCCAAATCTGGGAAACTGGGGAAGAGTCTGGCATCCAAAGTGACAAATGTTCCCAGTCTGCTACCATCACACTGGCTGATGCCCTGCTGATGTCACGGCTCGGTTAATGCAGTAGCTTTCTAGCTGCTCTTTCCCATTCCTTCTGCTACATGATTTCTAGATTCATTTTCTAAAATGTCGCTCCAGTCCCTTCCATGACTCCCCACCAAAGTGCGGACATTATCGGCAGGGGACAAGCTCCTTGAGGGTTTGGGTATAACGTAAGCCTGCAGTCCATTGATTCATCTGCTATTCTAACAGCCACCAGGATAGAAGCTGTGCTCATAGAGTCGCTTGGCCTTTGTGTGGCTCAGCTCCTCACATGACGTTGAGACCAGAGTATGCTCTTACTTTGCACTCATGCTCTCGCCCCTCAGATTCTGTTCTCTGAGAACACGTTGTCTCAGGAGCACAAGACCATACGTGCCGTGGGAGCCTGCACAGGATGGATGAGGAGGGGCAGACGCTGTGATCTGTTCACGCTGGAGAAGCAGAGCAGACTGGTGTCCAGGCCTTGGGCTCCCGGCACCTCCCAGTCTTGGGGCCCATCACAGCAGCCCTCCTGAGGCTGCAAGGGAGAAACAAGAAGTCACTTCTTCAGCCGGGGCTACCCAGTCATGCCCCTGCTTGGCTACTCTGTGGTAGAGTAGGTGGGGTAAGAAAGATGTTCCAGAACCTCAGCTTGTCATCTTCATTTGGGCATTAGATCACTCACTCATTCACTCGTTCATTCAGTAAACCCATCCTCATTGAACATTCCTACCTACCAGGCACTACAGTAGATAAGCGCAATGCCAAAGTGCTTAAGTTCATGGAAGGAAGAGAGGGATATTGGTGGTGGTTATAGGGTGGAATTATACCAGACTTCCAGGTTAAAAAAAAAACAAAAACCCAAATGGAAACCTCTTTCCTTCTCACAAGCAGTTCTGACCATTCTCCTTCTAAATGCCCACCAGTCACCCAAACACACGCTTACAGAAACTTGCACACACTTTCTGCCTGCCATTGGGCTCAAGATTTAATAGGGGCAAGAATGGGGGTGGGGGGAGGGGGAGGAAGAAGAGAAGAGGGAATGAGCGAGGGGGACTGAGAGTCGAAGAGGGACAGAGGCACTCCCTGCAGAGTGTAGGACTCAGCGTCCAGAGGAGGGGGACACGAGTGCACCTCCTGCTGGCCTCTCCATTCTCACACTCAGAAGTTGTTGCCAGCGGGACAGAAGCACTGATGGCCTGCCTTTACCTTGTGCTGCATGAGTCTCTGTCACACTCCCCACCCAAGGCTGCTGGCGGGGAGGTCACCTGGGTCTCTCCTGCCCTAAAGCTGAGCTTTCTTAAATGTGTGACAGGGACAGGGGCACAAAAGAGACTCATATATTGGATGAGATTCATGTACTTGCCACTTCAGAAACTCCCCCTTGGGTAAGGTGACCAGATTTTAACATTGGTAAAGCGGGACACCATTGACCGGGGGGGAGGGGGTTCTTGATTAAAAATTTGGTCTATCTCCCGCCGTTCCCTAGCTTGTCGTGCATTCTTTCCAAAAATCAGGACTTTTTTTAAAACGCCGCGGGACGTGGGACAAATTGTTAAAAATCGGAACTGTCCCGCCAAAAGCGGGACGTCTGGTCACCTTACCTTTGGGATCACGTTCACACAGTCTGAGATACGTCAGAAGAACAAGCCAGGAAAGAATAGGGACAGGGAATTCTTCAGTCACCCAGGAATGCTCTCTAGTGTCCCTCAAGATTGTCCTTAGTTCAGTGCATGTGAAGTCAGGACTCCCAGCTGAGGTTCCTAAAGCGGGTCTGCCCCAAACCCGGGACTCCGCCCTGAGGCGCCTGAGAGAAGCTGAGCAGGCCTGTCAGCTGCGTCCCCCCGGCTCTCATGAGTGTTTACCTGGCCCTGAGGGAGCAATGAAAGTTGGGAATGTCTAATTCGTATGGCATGCCCCTACTTCCTGATTCTAGACCTTTCCCACCCTTGGCTCCCTTCCTGTCGAGAAATTAGCCTTTCTTTCTTTCTTTCTTTCTTTCTTTCTTTCTTTCTTTCTTTCTTTCTTTCTTTCTTTCTTTCTTCCTTCCTTCCTTCCTTCCTTCCTTCCTTCCTTCCTTCCTTCCTTCCTTCCTTTCTTTCTTAAGATTTATTTTTATTGTTTTTGACAGAGAGAGAGAGAGAGAGATACAGAGACAGAGACAGAGAGAAGGGGGAGGGCCCAGAGCAGTCTCCATAGTTGTACATCATTGGTTTTTCCACACAGTTTCATTCCACAGGTGGGTGCAGGGCTGCACAGGGCAGGGACTGGGCCAGGGTCTCGCCCCAGTGAGAACTGAACTGGGGGCACTCCCCAGTTCAGCATATGGGTCCACACAGGCCGGGGTTGGGATTCCATCCTCAGTCCCCAGGGCTGCAAAGTGAGTGCTTAACCCACTCACTGAGCCATCCCGGCCTCCCCAAAATTAGCCTCTTTCTTATCTCCTCTTGGCTGCTAGAAGACCTTCTGGATTCATTATCTGCTGGATCTATCCACTCAGACCTCAGTCTCTGTACAGGCTAAGTTGATGTGTTCTCTCAGTCTCAGCCCAAAGCCCCCCAGGAGCTGGCCATCCTGGGGTACACAGAAAGGGTGGTCGTTTGGGGTAGTAAGGCAATACCGTTATTTTGGTTAGACAGGAAATACAGGCCATTTGGGGCAGATGAGAAATAGCTACTTGTGGTAAACAAGAAGTACAGGTTGTTTGGGGAAGATAGGAAGTACTGGCTATTTGGAGTAGACAGGAAATACAATTACTTGGGATAGACAGGAAATACAGGTATTTGGGTAGAGGGAAATACAGTTATTTAGGCTAGACAGAAAGTACAGTTATTTGGGGTCGATAGGAAGTACAGTTATTTGGGGTAGACAGGAAGTACTGGTTATTTGGGGAACTGGCAGGAATGGGGAAGGAAGAAGTGCTACTATAGGAAACACCTCTTAAGTGTAGAAGAGGTTCCTGCTCCCATCTCAGAAATCTCCCCGCCCCCACACCTTATATTCCAGGGTGAAAGTGCAGCAAAATAACTGTGCCTCTAAATGTGCTCAGTTCTCTTTGCTCCTCCATACCTCCCCCGGACACAGTTCATTTGTGATTTCTAATCTGTGGTTTTGAGGATTTAAAGAGACTTACTTTTATACAAGTCACACATCCTAATTATACATAGCTTTCATCTCATATTTTTTTCCAAGACTTAAAGTAAATGTTCATAGCATTAATTTCTACATTATGTAGGAAAAAGTCTGTGCCATAAAAGCAATATCAGACTATCATTAAAAAATAAATAAATAAACAAACATATATCTTTCACTCCTTCACTCCAAAACCAACACACACTTTTATAAAGTACTTAAATATTCAAGATATTTTCAGCTTTTCTTCATTGTCTTAAACATCTGTCTCCCAGCAGACATCCACTAAATAATACGGTTTATTTTGGGTAACTGATTATAGGAAACCTCATATATCTACCAAATGACATTTTAAATCACATCTTCTTTCCAACTTTAAAGAACCAAATGATTTCCTTATCTTGACATGATTTATCACTTGAGTATGAGCCAGCGACCCACGAGGATATTATCTATGGCTGCTTCACATGAAGGATTCTTACCAAGTGAGCAAAGTGTACAATCACAGCAGGGAAAGAGAAGGAAAACAAATGGTATGGTCAATAATTCTCCATGTAAGATTTCTCAAACGATCTTATCTAGCAAACCTCTTTCCAAAAAGCGCACAGATGACGTGACTTTCCGTTAACTGCAGAGACATGGTAAGTGATGTGAGCGCTGTTGTGAATCTTTTCTCTTTTCACAGACTATCAACTGGGGCTCTTATTTTCTTTCTTTCTGGACATCAGTTGGATTTGTTGTTGTTGTTCCATGAACACAAAGCCTTTGATGCTAAGGATTTTCTCTCATGATTGATTGTTTTGATCAGAAGCTAAGAAACGAATGAAAAATCAGCTCTCCATTCTTTCCTGCTCTCCTGGAGTTTGGTGATTTGTGTGGCTCAGCAAGAGGTGGCCCCAGGGCCCCAATCAGGGCACTTGTTTCCACCTCCACTTCACTCCCAAACCTCCAGCACCTCTTTCCCCAATCTAATTTTCAGTTGACCTGGCTTCTTACTTCACATAGGGTGACAAACTGTCCTCGATTGCCCACTATTGAGGGTTTCCTGGGACACAAGACTTCCCTTGCAGGCAAAGTCTCAGGTAACCCAAGCCGGTGAGCCACCCTGAAATTCCATGCTTTCTTATCCTTTCAAGGACATCATTCCCACCAAACTCCTCCCTCTATCCTAAATCATCCATCTGCCCCTTTGTAGCATGTCCTTATTTTTAGCTTACAGCACATATTTCTCACATTCAAAAAGAGTAATCAGGGGAAGCTGGGATGGCTCAGTGGGTTAAGCGCTCACTTTGCAGCCCCAGGGACCGAGGATTAAATCCTGGCCCCAGCCCGTGCAGACCCATATGCTGAACTGGGGAGTGCCCCCAGTTCGGTTCTCACCAGGGTGAGACCTCGGTCCAGTTCCTGCCCTGTGCAGCCCCGCGCCCACCTGTGGAATGAAACTATGTGGAAAAACCGATGATGTGCAACTATGGAGACTGTTCTGGGCCCTCCCCCTTCTCTCTGTCTCTGTCTCTGTATCTCTCTCTCTGTCAAAAACAATAAAAAAATAAAAAAAAAGAGTAATCAATAAAACTTAGCTCTCGGATCAGCTACACCCCATCCCTCTACTCCCCTTTGTAGCAGGACCCCTGGACCCCTGCTCTGTTCTCAATGTGTCCAATTTCTCAGCTATTGTGTCTTAGACCCACTCCAATCAGCCCTCCCTCCCAAACAGGTCACCACACAGCTCTTGAGGCCACCGACACCACAGGCAGCTAAATCCAGTGTTCACAGCCTTCCTTTCACTTGGCTGTGGGTTTGGCTCAGGTTGGTCGCACCCTTCTTGATGGGCTTTCCTCGGTTGACTTTCAAGACTCCACACTGTTGATCCTGGTCCTCTGTGGGCATGCCCGCTCATTTCCTTGTGGGCATGCCCGCTCATTTCCTTGGTCTTCATCAACGTTATCAACACCCTGGCTCAAGCCACCATCTTGTCTGATTTACTGTCATGATGATCCTGTCCTGTCTCCTGGCTCTCACCCTCCCCCCCACTCACCCCCCCCCACACACACACAGTTGGCA